>CM035236.1:64900152-65203079 GCA_020226215.1 Sindora glabra | reverse complement strand
TAAAGAGGTCCATTAGGCTAATTCAGGAGTGAATATGTTATATTAGAAATATTAGGACCAGTTTCAAATCCACTATTAAGAACTCTTCCTTAAAAACTTCTTTGATCTTGTAATCTATTTCTTTTAGTTCCCTCATTTTTGGCTACCACATTTTTAGTAATTATAGCTTTTCCTGTGTCTCTATTGTTTCATGACCCATTTTCGATTGTAACCGGTTTGGATCTCATTATCATTTTTCACAAGTTTTAACAATTTTTCCCTCTTCTAGAAGTTTCCAATTATTTAGGAGGACTCAAAATTTTCTTTAAAAATTTTATGAAAAAATGCATAAAGCCTCCCCTCTTTTTTTTGAACACTTCTTAAAAGACACAAACCCTAAAATACAACACTTATTTTTATCTAGATATGACAGGATCATATACATACACACAATATATCATAATTTCAATTTTATACACATACAACAATTCAACACATCATATAATTCAACAAATCTTTATTTAAATGCTGATTTTAATGTCAACTGTCAAATCTTCAAATTTAGGCAGTCTTTGAATCTTCATGCATGTGCCATAGCTCAAATAAGCTACCTTAACCTTAAAAATATTGAAATAAAATGAAGTAAATTACAAGAACCCAATATGCATATATTTACCACTATCTTACAAGTGATCAACTTCATAATTAATAATAATAAATTAATCATATATTAAATTAGAAATATTAGTAAACCTATTTCTTGAATTCTCTAAAATACCATGTTCTAAAATGGGATTTCACCTACACAAGACTTAAACTTTATTTCCTATAACACAATCATAGAAGCCTCAACTTTCCATTAGATCTTAATATCATATATTACCCATTCTAGGTAGACATCACATACATAAATAGCCATTAAGGATTAAATACAAACAAATCATTACAATCACATCAAGTCTTTGCAATCATGTTAAATAGTGATATTAAAACATAAGTAAAAACTCTAATATCATATAATATTATATAATAGTTATAGTAACTAGACATGTAGCCACTATCTAATTTCAAGGCCATTTCTATACTTTCTTAATTATTTGTTAAGAATTTATTATCATGAACCATTCTAACCATGACTAATATGAATTCCGTTACTAGTTTCCATAAGCTTTAACAAGTTTTCACTCTATCTAATGGGATTTTTCAAATTTGAAGGGACCTTGAAATTTTCTTTTAAAATTTTGCAAAAAAATAAACAAAATTCCCTTTATTTTTAGACATTTTCTGAAGGTTACATGCCTTAAAATATAAAACCTGCTTAATTTTCAAATATGATAGTGTTAATAACACACATAATTACTATACAATGTCAAATCTAAATATAACTAAATGATTTAACACATCGATAATTAAATCATTGAAAACTCTATATTTATATCTAATCTTAAATCCATTATAAAAAATATTTATAATGCAGTCTTAAATCTCCATGAATGCGGTAAGCTCAAGTCTTAACTTAAAATAGTAAAAATAAATGAATGAGTTGCAAAAACTCAATGAACATATATTTGCTACTATTGTGTAAGTGATTAATTTTATATATAGTAATCACAAGCTGAATATAAATAAATCCATTTTTTGAATTTCTGAAGTATATGTGACCATGCTCTAATATGGAAATTCACCTACACATGACTTAAACTCTATTTCTCATCACATAATCATAAGAGTCTCAACATTAGAACTCTATATTGTATATTACCCATTCCAGATAGGCATTACATTCACAAACAGCCATTAAGGTTCAAATGTACACGGATCATCATAATCACATCATCACTAGAAGTCAATCACGAACAATCATACTATATCGCATATTCAAATATAGTAAATATACATATAGCAGCTCTATGGTATCAAGATCAATTCTGTACTTCTTTCAACTACTAGATGGAAATTTCCCATCCGGCTCTCAAATCCATCTTATATTCTTTTCAATAATGAGCCGGGAATTTCTTATCCAACTCTTATATCAATTCTATATCCTTCATAATAATTTACTGAGAATTGTTCATTCGATTTTCACACTATCCATCACTAATCACAATTTTCAATGCCACTATTAGCATAATCCTTAAATAGTAAACACCGAAGAGCTCAACTTCCACATTGCATTAAGTATAGCATTGCAATACAAAATCGTGGTTTTGTTATTGGATGGTATCAGACATATAGTAATATAGACATTCTTATATAATATCATTGAGTTTAATCATAAACTATAAATAGTAATTGCCACTATTATGCTTTCGCTGCGTACTCTGATCAATTATCATTCATCAATAGTTAATTATGTTTATATCATGAATCTAAGTTCATGTAATGAATATAAAATCTATATTAACAATAAGAAGAATACAATTAAATCATTTTATATAAAAATAAAATCAATGTTGAGATATATACTTAGATGATATTCTGCATCCACTTGAAGGTTCTGAACAATCCACAATCATCTTTTTACATTTTCTTCCTAATATCACTATTTACAAAGATAAATTATAATTATATGAACATTACTTATTTTCTTTCCACTTAAATCCTTATTTAAATCACAATATACTAGCATTCCTTCGTTCTTGCTTCTTAAATTTAGAATTCCTAGATTAACCTTTAACTCAAATATACTATTACCTAAAATCTTTTGGATCTAAACTATATAGATTTAAGTAGTAACACTTGAAGATCTAAAAACATTTATCTTCTATTATTCTATCATCCTAAACTATCACTTTCTTTACTTTTAACCTTTTTACTAAAAGATCAAGAATTCTCATAAATAACAGATTTTCCAAATTAGAATATTAAACCATCCAAAATATCAAGATATGAAAACTTTAGTCATATTCCAAAAATGTTTTATCAACATTTTATAACATAATACTCTTATACTTTCAAGTTATCATCCAAGTTTCTCAAAGTGTATATGTATATGTAGCATGATGTATTTTCTTCTTAGCTATGTTTAAAACTATCTAAAATAGAAATTAATTATAGAAATTCCAATCATGTTACTTCAATATTCTACAACATGAAATCCTATTTTTCTTTCTATACTATCACCATATTTTTTAAAATACCCATAAAGGTTTTCCTTTTAAATCATGCATGATTCTTTTGAAATAATTAATGAATTTAATGCTTCATACATATTGTAGTTTAGCATTAAACGGGTTTCTTTGGAATCGTGTGTAAATCCATCATCCTAATAGCATATAACATTCCATTTATATCCTGTTGATTTTAGTTTAGCATTTTGTAGTATAAAGTTATATTATTTATTTATTTATTTATTTATTTTCCTCATGTATGATCGTATGTATCAAAGCACTCAAATGAGTCTTTCAGAGTCATCTTCATACACTTAAGAGGATTTTTTTGTAGAGTTACTCACCGCCGGCAGGAAATGTCACCGGCACCGACCAAGCGTCCCAAAATATGGAAAATCACCAGAAAATGGAGAGAGAAAAGAACTATTCATTGTCCAAAGTGTAGCAGTTTTGTAACTTCTCCGCTTATTACTAACTGGCAGCCATCGGACTGAAGAGAGGAGCGCTCGCAGAGGCCATCATCAGCTTGCCGGAAGCTCCTTGGCAGTGCACAATTGGCTCCTGACCTGCCTTCTGACCGCCAGAAAACTCCTCCTCTTTCACGCCCGAACTTGACACCAGCTGGGAAAAGATTTGCAATGACAGCGGTGACTTGATGCGGTGATCGGAAATAGTGTGCAGCTAACGGGTTCTAGCTCCCCTGCTGGCCGCTGCTTGTGGTGGCGTACACTGCATAAACAGTAGCTCACAGACAGCAGCGCACAAAACAGCCGGCGCTCTACTTAAGGTGGCAATCACAGTGATGCTCGTAGAAAGAGAGAGATGAGAGAAGAAGAAGGAGAAGAAAGAATGGAGAAGGAAAGAAAAAAGAAAATGCCCGAGAGCTGAGAAAATAACCAGCAAAGTTAACAGAGGCGGTGACGGAAGATGGTGGAAAAAGGTCACGGGACAGATTAGATAAAGGTACCGACCTCACAAACAAAAGGGAAGAGTAAAATTAAATAAAATCAGAAAACTATTATTATTTATTATATATATTAAAGGAAGAGATGATCGAAAACTTCATCACATATATGTCTAATTTTCCCTCATACATACAAATCAATTATTTATTTTGGAAGTCACAAAATAATTATTTCAAAATTCATAATTCCTAATAATAATTTATTAAAGAAAATAAGTTATTTCATAATTTCATACAGCTTTAATTATTAAAATTATTTCAAGTAATGAGGAGATTTTTATAGAAATTATCCGAATAAGTCTCAAATTAATAATAGTCATTCAAAAAAATAATATATTAAAAACGCACAAATTATTTTATAAATTCGTGCACTTTTATTTAGTAAAATTTATTTCTCAATTTATGAGACATTTTCTTGTAAAATTATTTTAATATTCTAAAATCCTTTAAAAAAAGAAATTTAAAATCAAATTTTAACTAAATAAATATTCAATAAAAATAAGTAACCACGAACATTAAAATTTGCAAACATTTAAATTTGGGATATTACATTTCTCCTCTAACTCTCAGATCAATTTCATATCTTTCACAACTGTTTGTCAAAAATTTACAGTTCAACTTTCATATCATGCTTCATATCCGTTCACAACTTCCATTATCATTTCTATGACACAAATCACTATTTTTAATGTCATTCTTAGCAGGATTCAAAGACTCGCATATTACATAGCCATTTGTACATCCATTGGTACAAGCTGACTCATTAATCATTAGATAGAACCATCACCCCTTTACTTCTGCTTTGCACTCTAATTAATTAATATTTACTTAAATAGCTATCTATTCTTATTTCACAATACTAAACTTATACATGAATATATATGTATAAATAGGAAATTTGTACTATCAAATAAAAGAATACAATCCACAACATTTAAATCATCTTTTATTAAGATATTAAGATATGGTGAGATATATATTCACCTAATAATGCTGATCCAATCTTAGAAACTTCAAAGCTCTTATATTCATCTTTTCACCATTTCCTCTTAATATCATAATTCAAAAGATTGGTTCATAAATACTCAAATTTATTTCTTTTTTATCCAATTCACTATCTCAAGATCTACCCCTAGCCCTACTTCACCATTTAAAATGATAAATTTACAAATATATATATATAGAAGGATTCCTTAATTCCTACCCGACTTTGTCAATTTCAACTTTATTTTATAATATACTAATAATCTAAATCATTAACTTCTTATATTTTGTAATTCAAACTTACACAAATAGAATGATTAATACTTAATAATCTTGACAAATCCCATTTACATCACTATAGCTATAATACCCTTAACTTTGTTTCAAGACAATCAAAATTGTACTTCATATAGTACAATTTCACAAAAGAATTACCATATATTTCAAATAAGTATTTATAGGTTTTCTCAAATATACAACTACCATTGTATGTATTATCAATATGATGTCTTAAAATAACTCTACTTATGATATTTAAACACTTTATAACATAACATTTTTATTTTTCTAAAACATCATCACTTATCTCAAATATGCACAAAAGTGAATTTTCTAGATAGATTTCCAAATTATTTGGAATAATAAAGAGTAATGCCTTTATTGTACATAAATTTTTTTTCCAAATCAATTTCGAATCATATGAAATAAGATATAATATTTTAGAAATATCATCAACATGACAATTTAATAGTTTACAGCATAAAACCTTCATTTTTAAAAGTATTATCATATTGGAAATGTACATGAGAATATTGGTTTTTCTTGCATCAAATATGAATCTTTCAAGATAATGGAATAAATATCCTATTTTAACATTTTTTTAGCATAAAAATCATAATTTTTTTCCAAAAGCTTCCATCATTTATCTTAAATATGTAAAGAAGTGGGCTTTTCTTCAGATTACTTAAAAATAGCAAAGATTAAGAAAGCTAATTGTATAAAATTTCTTACTATGTCCATAGAGAACCGCCAGTAGCTCACGGCATTGGACAGAGGCTAAATCACCGAAAATTGCCATAAGCAACCCATCATCATTAGAGCTTCAACATGGCATTTCTTCTATTCCCCAAGCTTGCCATGTCTAATAAGCAGCACATTGGAGCTTGAACACCCATGGTGATTGAAGATTGACCTCCCCCTTATGCCCAGCCACTAGCGGCTTTCTTGTTGGTGGCATTGTGCATTTCATGAACTCTACTGCTATAACGAACCATAAGTTATTGTTTAGCACCATGAAAAGCTTCCTATGGTAGCCAGTGCAAAGAGAGCACTAATAGGAGGAAAAAGCAATTGATGGGAGGGGAGGAGGAAACAACCACACAAAAAGAGGAAGAAACTAAGGCGATTCAGGAATGAGGAAGAACAAGGAAAAAGAGAGTTAAGGTGACAAGAAGGAAAGAAGGGCTTCCAAGCATTTTTCTTTTCTTTTCTTTTTTTTGAAATAAAGAGAGATTGATAAATAAAAAGTGGGGGCTTGAACAAGGTGGGGAAAAGAAAAAGGGACAATAGACAAATTAAGGAGAAACATGCATGAAAATTAAGAAAAAAGTTATCTAAAATGATAAAAAAGGGAGGAGAGATAAAAATTAAAGATAAAGCTATGAGTTTTATTCCATGTTTTTTAGAGTACAATAGTAATTCGTACACCCAATCTTAGCCACCTATCTTAATTACTTAGTCCTCTCTTCAATATATAGATATATTTATGATAACCTAATTGTTGGTGCATATACTAAGAGCCAATTGTAAGATAATTGTAATAATATACAATATATTATATTTTATTTTAGACAATACAATTATTATATTTTATTTTATTTTATTTTTGCATAATTTATAACTTAAATATAATAATTGTCCCTAGAATAGTTTTGCTATTCCTAAAATGTCCATAGTCGAATATTATTGCAGAGAGGATAACAATAATACATTAAGATTATCATGTATGGTAACTGATAATTATAAATCATGGATATATAATATCAAATCAATACATGGGTACATTGTTAATGAACAGATGTATTTGACTAACCTACTATGAAAATACTGTATGGATAGACATGTGTCATTAACTATTCTCATGTGACCACAATGCACGTAATCCTTTGACCTGAAGTCACTAAAGTTTCTTACATGAAGGGTCATTCACTTTAATGCCTCCTATGTCACCTTTAATTGGGATGACATGTAGGTTGTTAATTAAGTGTGTCATGAATTATGCAGAAGGATGTGAGTGGTGTTGATGGGGGGTTTTGTTACTCTTGTATAAATGAGAGATATCCTTAGGTCCCTTGATTGAGTGAGACTTAGAAATGTATGGTTATGCTCAACTAGATCAATATGTGATATTGATAATTTGTTTTAGTCTACTTAGTATCAAGAAATATAAATTAAACATTAATGAGGATGACATACTTTATACTTCCAGTTCAATTTGGATATTATTACAAAAAGGGACTGTGATGCAAAGCGTTGATCACATATTAGGTGGATGTCAAATCATAGACATTCTTACCTAGTTAGGTGGCAATGATGTATTTCTAGATATCGCTTACTGTTTTATAATCCAATGATTGGTCGTTGGCAATATAGTAGGAACCCACAGGATCATACAAAAGGAGTAAGATGAGATAGTAATTAATTATTTTTTAGTTAAACTAAAAATTTATTAATTGGGCTTGTTATTATATATATATTATCAAAGTAATAATGTATATATATATATATATTATTCACGTAATATATATTTTATATTATATCAATAATATTATCTGATATTAAAGTAATATCATATTATTATACAATTTAATATTAGATAAATATATTATGAGATAATATTATTATCTAATAATATTTAGTTATTAATATTAAAGTAATATTAAATAACTAATGGATAAGCCTTATCTTTCCTCACTCTCACCATGTTAGAGATAAGATATTAGTGGATTGAGTGAGATTAAGATTAGTTGTGGTTATCCTAGTAGGATTAGGAAAAATGCATGCCTTTAGCTTTATAAAAGGGGCATAAAGGCATCATTGCTCATTCATGAAAACAAGAAAATTCGCTACCAGCAAAATTGCATAAAACAATCCTACAAAAACTGTACTAAACCCTTCCCTCTTTGCATGAAAGATGAATCCTAGCAAATTCGTGGTTGTTAAGAAGTCACCATTTTCTCCATGTGGATATTATATAGGCACCATCACATAATTGTGCTCGTGATTCGAATCTACACTCCAAAAGATAATTTTTTATCCCTTGATTTATGTTTCTTGTGTATTGATCCGTGGAAAGGTTTTATATTATATAATTTTGAAAAATATACTTTCTACTGTGTTACATAATGTATGTGAAAACCTAACCCTAACAACTTTAAAATTTCTAAAAATAATTATTATAAACCTTCACAATTCTTAAAATAATTTATCCAATACAAACAATCATTTTATAATTACTAAATTATTCTCAACTTATGAGAAATGCCTTGTAAAATTATTTTAATCCAATCTTGAATCAATAATGGCTAAGTAAGGATAAATATATTTCAAATATCATCATTAACATTATTTTCTACCATTCTAGAACCTTTAATTTGAAAAAAAAAATTTAAAACAAATAATATCTAATATAATAATTTATCCATAAATCTCAAATTATATAATTTTATATTTAAAACTGGGAATATTAGAAGTTCTTCCCTTTTCAAGAAAATTCATCCTCGAATTTTCAAGAAGGCAAGTATAGTTTGCACAAAAATTGTCAATGGCCTGTGTATCAATTTAGTGCATCCTCATGTGAGCTTAATCATTTTGGGCAATTTCATATACCACTTAATCTAATCATAATCATATGATCATTCAATACTTAGACAATTCCATAAATTACTTTCACTGCACATAAGCTAACATATTTAACTTACCTATCAATCATATCTAAACAAGTCAAACTCAAACAAGTGCCTTAAGCACTGCTTAAGGTTCATTGTATAACTTTTGAATACATATCTCATTTTTTACCTAATTAAGCAAGAAATGGTTGTTTACATCAGCATTGGTCATTTACTACAATTCCAATACATTCCATACATCGCCAATATGTGCTCTCAGTGCTTATCATGAAAACAAATCATAACTAACCATTCATAATTAAGGATCTAAAGTAAAGATTCAATTACACAAACAACTTTAGCAAACAAGCCTGTAACTTGACCTCATCTAGATCTACAATTAGACTCGCACTTATTCAATCAATCAACTAATTTTTATAATAAAAAACTATCAAGTATCCTATATGTGCTTGGTAGTAAATTACAGTAAACTACCATTTGCGATAATATCCCTACAACCTTTCATTCCGAGATTCAATGATAATCATTGTAAAATATAAACTCATAATCTGATACTCATTAGGCCTTATGAACAAGCATTGGTCTCAATCATAACTCGTCTTGTGTGAGCATCAATCATTCAAATAGCTAATCAAGTTCAATTCAATTACATCACATCAAATAAAGTCATCCAAGGCCAACCAGATATCAATATTAGAACACAAGGTGTAGTATTATAGAAAATGGCTTTAGTAGCTTTCAGTAGAAATTCATTGAATGGTCATAGTTGATATTTAAATGTTTCTTCTTATCTTTAGTCCAGCCTTATCCCCCCGCCACCCTAGGCCTAAGGCCTACAACCTTTTTCATCTAATTCCTTACCACTTCCTTTCTCCTCTACGAAGGATGTTTATGTCCTTCCATCATAGATCATATGCCAGATGACTGCTTATACTCATAATGGAGGCCATGATGGGAACACCATAGGCATTAACTATGCCATAAAGGTTTTGTTAATAAAATATGCCATTCTCTTGTAATTAGTAAACATATCCATGAATCACATAACCTAATACATAATTTCAAGCACGATCAATTTCTTAATTAACAAAGCTTTTATCAAACTAATCACAAAACATAATTCAAAGTTCATTTCACATAATCCAAGTTATTTGCTCCACACAATATCAATCACAAATCATAATTCGGATTCATATCACACAACTTAAGTTATCACACAATCTCATTATTCAAGTCAGAAATAGTTCACCAAAGAATAATTCATCCCTACAGACAAATTATACAGAGATTCAACCAATCAATAGATAGTGCCTAATGCACATAAACAGAAAAATGCATGGAAATCTATCAAAGACACACCTCACTTTATAGTCATCTTGCTTACTTAAATTTGATAATTGGATTATTTTAGCTCATTCACTACTAGGGAAACCTAAATCATGCTCTAATACCACCTTTGTGAGGACCCGCTTCCGATCATGACTGGTGTGGATTCCCATTATTGATTTCCACAAGCCTTAATAATTTTTTCCTCTTTCTATTCAATAGGAGTTTCCACATGAAGACTTAATTTTCTCTTTAAAATTTTTATGAAAAATGGATAGAGCCTTCTCTATTTTCTTTTGGAAACTTCCTAAAAGCTATATACCCTAAAATACAACACCTATTTTTTATTTGCATATGACTAGATCATATATACACACACATAATATATCACAATTTAAATTTTATACACATACAACAATTCAAACAAATCTTTATTTAAATGTTGATTTTAGTCCTAATTGTTAAATCTTCCAATTTAGGCGGTCTTTGAATCTCCATGTGTATATTGTAGCTTAAATAAGCTACCTTAACCCTAAAAATATTGAAATAAAACAAAGTGAATAAGAACCTAGTGAGAATAATATCTACCCCCTATCTTGCAGGTGGTTTAACTTTATAATTAACAATCGTAGATTAATCATTTGTTAAATTAAAAATCTTAGTAAAACCGATTTATTGAATTTTCTGAAATATATTGAGATAATGTTCTGAAATAGAAGTTCCCTTGCATAAGACATAAACTTTATTTCTCATAACACAATCATATAAGCCTTAACTTTCTATTAGATCTCAATATCATATACTACCCCATTTTGGGTAGGCATCGCACACATAAACAACCATTAAGGATCAAATACAAACAAATCAATTACAATCACATTCAAGTCTTTACAATCATATCAAACAATGATATTCAAACATAAACAGAAACTCCAATATCATATAAACATCATGTAATAGTTACAATAGCCATACATGTAGCCATTATCTAATTTCAAGACTATTTTTATGCTTTCTTAACTATTCCTCGAGAATTTACCATCCAACTGTCAAATCAATTTCATATCTTTCATAACTATTTGTTTAAAATTTACTATCCGTCTTTCATATCATAGCTCCATCTTCATTCACAGTTTCCATCATCATTTTTATTGCCACAAATCACTATTTTTAATGCTATTCTTGGAGAGATTTAGAGACTCACATATGACATAGCCATTTGTAAGTCCATTGGTATAAGATGACTCTTAGTCATTAGATAGAAACCATCACCCCTATACTTCTGCCATGCATTCTAATTAATTAACATTTACTTAAACAACTATCTATTCTCATTTCATAGTACCAAACTTATACATGAATATATATATATATAGAAAATTTGTACTATCAATAAAAGAATACAATCCAGAACAATTTAAATTATCTTTATTAAGATATGATGAGATATATACTCACTTAGTAACATTGATCTACCTTGGAAACTTTGAAGCTCTCATATTCATTTTTCACCGTGTCCTCCTAATATCAAAATTCAAAAGATTGGTTCATAAATACTTCAATTTATTTCTTTTCTTCTATTCACTATCTCAAGATCTACCACTTACTTCACCATTTAAATTGATAATTTACAAATATATATATAGAAGGTTCCTCAATTCCTACTTGACTTTACCAGTTTCAATTTTATTTTATAATATACTAATATCTAAATCATTAACTTCTTATATTTTATAATTCAAACTTACACAAATAGAATGATTAATACTTAATAATCTTGATAGATCCCATTTACAACGCTATAGCCATAATACCCTTAACTTTGTTTCAAGATAATCAAAATTATACTTCATATAGCGTAATTTCACAAAAGGATTACCATATATTTCAAATAAATATTTATAGGTTTCTTAAATATACAATTATCATTGAATATTTTATCATATGATGTTTTAAAATAACTTTACTTATGATATTTAAACACTTTATAGCATAACATATATATTTTTCTAAAACATCACCGCTCATCTCAAATATTCATAAAAGTAGATTTTCTAAATAGATATCTACAATTATTCAGAATGATAAAGAGTAATGCCACTATTGTACATAAAGGTTTTTTTTTTTCCAACTCAGTTTTAAATCATTTGAAATTATAAGATATAATATTTTAGAAATATCATTAGCATGATGATTTAACAGTTGATGCTATAAAACCTTCATTTTTAAAAGTATTATCATATGGGAAACGTAAATGAGAATACAAGTTTTCTTCCATCAAATATGGGATGTTTCAATATAATAGAATAAACATCCTATTTTAGGATTCTTTTTAGCATAAAAATTGCATTTTCTTCCATTAGCTTTCCATCATTTATCTCAAATATGTAAGGAAGTGGGTTTTTTCTTTAGATTACTTAAAAACAACAAAGATGAGAGAGCTCATTGTACAAAATTTCTTCTTATGTCCATAGAGAACCATTGATAACTCACCAGCATTAAAGAGAGGCTAAATCATCAAAAACTGCCATAAGAAACCTTCATCATTAGGGCTACAACATGACATTTCTTCTACTCTTCAAGCTTACTGTTACGTGTAAAATGGTTTATTAATTAGCACAAGTGCACACTGTTGTAAACAAGTAATAAAGTGATAAGTAAGTATCGTTTCCCTCGAGGATTGTTTCACTAAGTACCAAAATTCATAATCCTAACATTATTTGGCAAATTGATTAGTTGAAAAATGAAGTAATTAAATAAATATCTATGCAAAAAATATATGAATGCAATTGGAGTAAAGATAAATATGAATAAAAGCCTTAGGGATCAGACCTCACTTAATAATTTCGGAATGAATCATCTATCTACATTAATCCAATTTTAACTCCCTTAATTGATAGTCGAGTTTCCCTAAATTAATTACTAGCCTCTTCCAAGGTCAAGTAATTCTATAATTAATTGCTAATTCACTATATTCATATGTGAATTAAAACAACTAATCATGCATTAGGATTTATGGAACTCATTAAGACTACATAAACCATATGAATATATTCCTATTTCATATGCAATTTACGATTTTAATTATAGGTTCCATACACATGTATCTCATTCCGGTCTCAACATACATATTCAGTTCATTCAAAAGGTGGCCAATCAATTGAAAGCATTAAGAGCAATAATTAAAACTCAATCTAGGAGAAGAAAATTGAAATTAGTTTCAATAGATTAGAATTCAATCCGTTATTATCAAGTTATGTCATCACCGTAGGAAGATAAAAAATTAGAACATAGTGAAATTAAAAATAAACTCAAAATTATATAAAAACATCATCACATTCATGATACAAACTTAAAATATAATTACAAATGCATGAAAATAGAAATACTATCCATCCATGTAGGAGGTAAAACCTTCCATATAGGATGACAACTTAACCTTCCATGTAGGAGGCATACAAGAAGAAACTAAATGCATGAACTAAACTACTCTCTAAGATGAATGCTGCAAATGATCTCTACTTCTAACTATTTATAGGTGAATGAATAAGCTGCAAGTCATAAATCTTGACCATTAGCTACCAATCACATTCTTTAGCTATCATTCATGGTCTTTAACTACCCTTCTTGATTTTTGCAGCAACAATTCTTCTGACTTGTTGGTAATTTTTTACCACCATAATGGCAGATTTACATCTTCATGTCAACATAGGAGTTGTAGAACCGGATCTTAACTTTCAAATGCCCTAAAGAACTCTTGATTTTGACATTTCTATCTCAAGTTATGATCAAATTAGTAGCCAAAGGTCAGATTCCGCCAGAACCACTGTTTCATTTTCCAAGCAGAATTTGAGATCCTTAGATCCGAAATGGGCTTTTCTTTAAACATGAAAATTGTAGGGATTTTTTTAGCTTTTTATCCATATAAAGAACAACCCAATCCAACATCTATAAACTCCAGATATAGCCTAAAACCTAAAATAGGGTCAAAATACAGCATTATCTAAAAGATTTGATTTCATTTCAAATTCAAGACCCATTTACAAAATGCAACTAAATTTATTAAATTAAACAAGATAACATCCAAAAATGCATCATACAAGGGAAAATAAATATGTAAATATTTTACATATCACTTACTGTGTCCAATAAGTAGCACATCGAAGCTTAAACACCTATGGTGGCTGAAGAGTGAGCTCCCCCTTGTGCCCAACAGCTCATGGCTTTCTTGTTAGTGGCTTGTACATTTTACGAACTTCATCACTACAATAAATCATGAGCTATTATTTAGTAGCAAGAAAAGCTTTTATACCAGCCAATGCAAAAGAACACTAATGAGAGGAAAAAGCACTTGATGGAAAGGAGGAGGAAATAGCTATACAGAGAGAAGGATAAGCTAAGGTGGTTCGGAAGTAAGGAAGAACAAGGAAGAGAGGGATATGGTGATGAGAGGGAAAGAAGGGCTTCCAGACTTCTTTATTTTTTTTCTAAAATAAAGAGAGATTGATAAATAAAAAATGGGGTGATGAGAAAAATATTTGTTATTTTATTTTCCCTTATTTTATGTCTTTTAGGTGTTACATTTGCTTAATTTCATTGGTTAGGCATTGTTTTATAATTTTGAATTGATTTTACAATGTTATGAATTTATTCAGTAAATGCTGAATTTTGATATTATTTCTATGTTTCAGTCATATCTTGGGCTTTGGATGTTGGATTAAGGAAAATTTTATATTTTGAAAAGCTAAAAGAGAGAACTACAACTTTTATGTTTTAGTCTAAGCCCAGTTCAAGCGTTTTGAAGGTCATATGTGGCTAAGAAGTTAAAGCCATGTCTCTGTCCCAGATGAATCCATTTCTTTATTTGAGCCATATCTAGAGCTAAAGTGGTATGATTATCCTAAAACTAGTGCCCAAATTCTCATAAGACATAGGCTAACAAGTTTTATGTTTATGGGTTTTTCAAATTACATTGATTTTATGGTCAAAATCTTGTTAAAAGTCAAATCTGTAGGAATTCACTTATTTATCTGATGAATTTAATCAACTTATAACAAAAATGTCTGGGCTTTTAAAATTAAAAAGGCCTTATTATTGTAATCCTAAGAGTCATACAATCCTAGTCCAATAGGGTTTTAGCTTAATTAGGTCAAATAAATAGGGAGACACTTATTAGATTGGAGACTTTACACATAGACTTAGTAGTAGAGTTTTTTCTTTCTTTTCTTGTTTTCTTAGTTTTCAAGCCATGGAAGGCTAAATATTCTTGGTTGATTCAAGGATTATGAAGCTCTTCTCTTCAAGGATTATGAGATCTTGATTAGTAATGTTGATTTTCTCCTATTGATTTTCCTTTTTTCTCCAATTGTTTATGCTGAATTATTGAGATTACTTGTATTAAATGCTGATTTGGTATAATTGGTACTCAATCTTGTGACTTCTATTTTGTTGCTATTTGAATGTCAAATTATGGTTGGTTAATTATGATTTTACATATTAGGACAAAGGGTTAGGGGATTACTTCAGTGGTATCTGATTTAATTTCCTAAATTAATTAAATTCTATCTTCAAGTCAATTTTGATCTAATTTTAGGATTATGGTGATTGCTTAATTTATCTACTAATTTTAATTAATCAAACTCTAAGTGGTTTTCTAGCATAGGATTTGTGAATTATTACAGGGGTTCTGGGTAATCCAAAGTTGAAAAATCATTGGAACAATTAAATATTTTTTGATTTAAAATTAATCCACGTTAAGAGCTATCATATCCTTGAATCAGTTACATTTCGTATATTGAATTCTTTCTATTTATTTACTATTTCATTTCTATTTTATGCTTGTTTATTTTATTGTTATCATTTTGATTATGAGCTACCAATCCTCCCAATTTTACATTTTATTATTGCATAATCTCTTATACAGCATTCAGTATATTGGTTCTATTTCTGCATAGCATTCTATTTCATTGCATTTTCATATTGTTTACATTAGTTTCCCTTTATTTTCATTGCAACAATAACTCAACTATTGTATAGATATTATTAGGAATTAATTTAGAAATGATAAAATTAATGGATCACTAGGGGTATGACTTAGTTGTCCCATTATACAACATTATACTTTCAGCACACCAATTTTGATTAATTTTAGTGCATTGCAATATGCACATCATGGGGGCTAATAGGATGGGAAAAAGAAAGGGGAACAATAACAAAATTAAGGAGAAACATGCATGAAAATCAAGAAAAAGGCATCTAAAATGACAAAAAAGAGGACAGATAAAAATTACAGATAGAGCTACGAGTTTTTATTCCATGTTGTTGGAGTACAATAGCAATTCGTACAACCCAATCTAAATTGCCTATCTTAATTACTCAATATCCCTTTAATATATAAATATATTTATGATAACCTAATAAATTTAAAAATTTTAAAAATAATTATTATGAACCTTGCAATCCTTAAATATAATTTATCCAATACAAATGATTATTCCATAATTACTAAAATTATTCTTAATGTATGAGAAATTTCTTGTAAAATTATTTTGATCCAATCTTCAATCAATAATGGCCAAGTAAGGATAAATATATTTCAAATATCATCATCAACATTATTTCTAACATTGAAAGAAATAAATTTAAAACTAATATTATTCAAATAAATAATTTATTCATAAATCTCTAAATTATACAATTTAATATTTAAACTTGGGATATTACATACTGCTTCATCCCTGGAACTTTGTCTTCCTCCTTCCTAAACCTACTTTTCTACTTTGTCTCTCTGTGGTGTGTACTTTTGCTTTAATATCCTAATCTAAGGCTTGTTTATATGTCATCCCATAAAAAATGTCTACCTAACTATAAAAATAGTCTCGATAAACCATATACGAATCAGTTTACCCTAGCTTTCTCTGTGGGCACTAAGTGTTATGTATATTAGGACAATCGAGTAAACTTTACATTATTTTAAGCTACCATCATAGATCCTTAGATTAACCTTTCAAATTCACAGACTTTTCCTTCTCAAATGCTTGATGATAAAAACCTATCCATTAGTTTAGTTAAAACTACCTCTAAGTGATTGGTTCATTAGCAACAATTATTAGTTCAATATTTTGAACATACTAAAAATAAGCTACATCTTTTAGTTAATAACCCATCAATTTCATTATCATATTTTCACTACAACCCTAACCACCTATAGGTTCTTTCTACTTAGTCCATGAATTAATAAAGATTTACTGTTGGATTTGTATCATCATACTTTAGGGGATTTAATTTTTGAAACTCATGTACTATCTACAATCGCTTTCTTGGAGGTAATGTGGGAACTTATGGCCTTAGTGTGGATGAAGCTAGAAGTGGAGCAAGAGGTTGCCAAGTTTGGGCTAAGACCCTTTCTAGAGTTTGCTATAACATTATAGCCTACAATAGAGCTTCAAGCTACTTTCTTTCTACTCTATGATGATTTTCGAGAGCTACATTCATAGATATTTCATGCTTTAAGACTTTCTAATGTGCTCTAGTACATCTTTGGGGCATTCGAGCTTGAGTTTACTTTTTCCTAGCCATATATCTATAAAATAGCTTTAATCAGTAAATACTAATTTTGTAATAGAAGAATAATTAAAAACAATGCTTATTAAGTTTCACATATCCACTGTGAATAACATATATTATTCCTTCAACCTCCCATAAATTCCATGCTCCAATTGAGCCTTCCCCCCTTTTTTTGTTAATCCACTATAAAAGTTATCTAGGACTAGGTTATAATACCAACTTTGTCAACCTGATTCTTAGGTACTATGGCTGGCATAAAGATATTTAACTAGTATTTTTATACAAACTAGCTATCTTTACAAGCCTTTAAGATATTTTTTACTCATTCACTTTCTTAACTCTACTGAAAGTAAGAATAAATATTTATAGAAAGTAAAACTAGTCCACTCATGCAATTGGAAATTCAAAATATAATTTACATACATTAAAGTATTTATACAAGAGTACAATCTTTTTAAAAAAAGTTTGTATGCAAGTACTATTGAGGAAAATCCTCTAATTAGAATAATCTTATTTCCATTCAGTATCTTCCTGAGGATTAAACTCGATAGATAAGGAAGAAGGAGAGTCTAGCATATTAATAGAGTTAGAACCACTAACTACATCCTTCAGTGAATGGTTTTGTAAAATAGAATTGATTACAAAAGGATTTGATTCAGAATATAACTTCATAATTTTTATAGTATAATTAATTCGAGGACTCATTACTATCATATGGAATCTATAACAAAATATGACTTAGAAAGTCCCCCAAAGAGATAGGAAAGTCCTAGTGTAAATGTCAGTCATTCCTCTAGGATCCATGTTTAGAATTTATAAATAAAAATATAATAACAACAAGCGTGAATGTTAAAAATACTTAGTAAATGGCTACTTTTCCTCCTTTTCTAGAAAGTTTTCACCATAATTGATCAAGTATAAATATAATAGTATAAAATAATAAATAATCAAAGCTCTTATGTAAATTATTTACAAAATTTGTCAAAAAGCATGGCAATAGTTGGTACACAAATTTATCTTTATATCTTTGTTCTAGCCTTATCCCCTACCACCCTAGGTACAAGGTTACCAACCTTATCTCCTCACCCTCACCACTTCTCTCCTTCTTTGCAAAGGATGCATATCTTCCTTATGAATCAAATTCAAGGTGAGTTATATTAAGATATTAGTTATAACATCAATTGTTCATTTTATTCATTTCATAGAGTATGGTCAAAGTACCAACTATGCCATAAAATTTTACCATTCTCATATATGTTCATATTTTATCCTCACAAGACATTATATCTAAGGATAGCATACAATCTTTCTAATCAAGATAATGGCAAGACTCAATTGTTTTTGAATGGCTAAAAATTTATAACTCAAGCATCATCTATGCAACATAAATTTTAATTACTTCTAACATTTTTCGATATGAAATAACAAATAATAAATATGTTATGAAGCATGAATACTCCTAAGGTTTAGTGTTCTTTAGGCTTCCAAATCATTTCAAATTTTTACCAAAATTCTATATAATGTTTCTAATAAATTAATCAACATTAAACATCAATTTTCTTGCAATTTTCTAACCCTCAAGTACTGTTCATATAATACCAAAACAAGGAATTTCATAATAGGATAGCATGTGAGTAATTGGAATAAGAGTCTCCTTTCAATATCCAAATCACTTCCAATCATTATTAAAATTTTGATACAACATCCTTAATATTTTAAATGATGAAATTTTCAATTTTTTGTGAAAATTCTGCATGGGTACTATTTATATAGAACTACAAATTTAGAATTGTTAATTTTGGGCAGTTTTGTAGTTATTATAGAAAAAGGACCTTCTTGACATCTAAATCAATTCCAATTCCTGTCAAGTTTCTTTAAAAGATTAAAAACATGATAATAATTAAATACCATTAATTACTTTAATTTTTATTAATCAAATTATAGCACAAACAATACCAAACTTCAATATATAGAATTTAGAATTTTATTTTAAGCTATTATAACTAAAGTCCATACAAATTTACTTTTCATAAATCTAAAATTTTCTAAAAAATTTCAATTCTCTCCACACCTACCCTAGCACTATTTGTAAAATCAAAATGCCAAAAATTCAAATTTAAACAATTTCTAATCCTTGTTTTCATAGAGTAATAAAAACACATATAATCCTTTCTTGAAAATTTTGTTTTTAAATTCAACATAATCCTCTTGTCTTCCTTTTTTAAGGAAAAGCTTGATAAGTATTTCTCTATCAACCTTAACATTAAATTATGAACTTTGTGCCATTATATTAACATTTATACAACACCAAAACTAAATCATATAGTATCGCAACTTAATTATACACTTATAATAGAATAGACTACCATATAATTCAAGAAAACAAGAGATAGTTGCCACTCACCTCAACTTCTTGACCCTTTAATTTTCAAAAACCTCTCAAAGTAGAAACTTCACTAAAATAAACCAATTTTTATAAATTTTGAAGAGAATATTCTTATAGAAACTTGAAAAAGATAAAGAAAAACTTAAGTTACCTTGCAAGAATTTAATAAAACCACTTAGAGAGCTTCTCAAAAATTATTGAAGAATTGAAAACCCCAGTAAAGACTCCCTAATAGTTCATAGTTATAATGCTATGAAAGAGTAGAAAACTATGCAAAACTGATCCTAATTGCCTTATATACAACTTCTAAAGCTTCCTTCATAAGCTTCCCTTTTTTATTATATAAATTTTTGAAAAAAATTAGTGATAAGTGGCACATGGGGGCACAATTTTTTAGGTTTATTTTTATAAGATAATTTCCTAAAAACTACTTAAGTTTATCTAAATATAATCTTCTGTAAGTAGCACTAACATTTGCCCCTAGTTTTTGCACTTTTTCACTAAGTTGCTATTAGTTTCTCTTACAAGATTGAACCTTGTTTGCGCTTCTTCTTTTTTTTTTCAAAAATAAAATTTAGGCCTATAAAAGTTAAGCTAAATGTCATGAATCCCTTATACTTAGTTCTTGCATTTTGTCGAGCAAAACATAACTTTATTCAAAATTAAGAAATAAAAAACTTTACTTTCCAAAAACTTCAAAATCACAAATCTACAAGTAAGAAATAAATAAAAACTAGTAAGAGACATAATACATCATAAAGAAAAATCTTGACAAACTTGGGACTAACCAACATAGCAATTTCATTAAAAAAGAATAGATTATATTGGTAGATTCTCACAAGTTTCACTTTCCATCTCTTAAGTTTTTAGGATAAGTGTTTCACTCAAGTTCTTTCTATAAAATTGCTCTACCATAAGCTTGCTAATCATCTAATCTCCAATACTCAAATCATATGCTATAATATCCTAAAATAGGATAAGAGATATCAAGTAAGACATTTTTCTAGAAAAACCTTGATTTAGAAAACCCAATAGGAAAAATAGGGTGAAATTCGAAGGAATCGTAAAAGTAATTTGAGAATAAGCCCAACTAGAATAATTTTGGAAATTTTAATATGCATAAAAATAGATAAAAACTAAATTAAAAATTCAATAATGGATTTAGGAAAATTCATTTAGGAATTAACTAAAATTCCAAAACTCGATAAACCGAAAAAGGTAAGAAAATAAGTAAAAAATGAAGCAAATTAATTTTAAAATTTTATGGCTAGCCTAAATTAATTTTTAGGGCTTAAAAATTATTGTGAAAGATTAAAATTTAAGCTCCAAAAATATTTAAAGATTTACGGGTAAAAATGCAAAAAAATAAAAAATTTAAAGCTAAATTGTAATAAACCCTTCGATCTTTTTAAGTGGTTTAATTTATATTTATATTGGACTAGTTTGGCCTAATTTTTAGAGGCCCCAATCTGACTTTTGAGGCCCAAAAATATGGGCTCCTAGTTGGCTAAATCTTTTAAAGGAAGCTAAGGATCAATGTGAGAAAAAGGTAAAATGTGGGGTCATTTTGTAATAAATCTTAATTATCCAATTTATGTGGATTAATTTTATTAGTTATAGGGGTAATTATTTTTTGAATCTTAAGCCTTTAAAACATGATAGCTAGCCCCTCCAAGTGTCCTATGGTTTTTCTTCTAAAATTAATAAGAAACAATAAAGAAATTGTGGATTTTTCTTGAAACTAGGGTTTAAGACTTTCTATAAATACACGTAGGCTTTTTTAGTAGAAAAATTTTTCTCCTCCATTCAGTAAAACATGAGCCAAGAAAGGGAAAACAAATAAAGAGTCCAAGCTTTTTAAAGTTGCAAAGGAAATTCCTTTTAATATTTTTGGATTATGATCACCTTTTTCCTTAAATGATTAAGACTTAATTCATTTCTATGAAGTTCCCTCTTGTTGTTCCAAAGGGTTGTTGGAATTTAAAGAGTGAAAAAAATTTAGGTGAGTGGTTATTCTTACCTACTCTTAGGCTTTTTCTAAGTGAAAGATGATATTGTTGATAGTTTGTATTTTTTATGTTGCTATTTGTGGTATAATGTTATATGATTCTATTTTGAAATTATCCAAATGACATTATGATCATATATTATTGATAGGTTAATGTTGCCAATGAAGGAAAAAGGATTTATCAAAATTATTTAGGAGAAATGGAAATAGGAATTTATGAAATTGAAACTAACTTCTCTCAAGTAGTGCTAAATAAGGATTTAGGATACCTAGTGTAACTGAAGTTTGGGAATTTTAAAAATTAAACCTTTAGTATTTTATGGCCATATTTGGTGTTAGGATTAATGTAGATAAATTTTAGAATTTTTGAAAATTTTTAGATAGGTGATAAGGCAAGTTGATAGTAGAACTCCCAATTCTATCCATTTCAAAACCTTAGACTGGTGAGTCTCAGGTATCAATATATTTGACCTATTAAATGAATGATAAAAATTATGAAACTTTTAGAATATATCATTTAGGATGTTATCAAGCTTTTAGAAAAATTTGATGGCAATCAAAGTTGATTTGATTACCCAAATGGTAGCTTTATTTCAACAACCTTGAAGTTATCCGAATTTGACTGATCTTAGTTCTTGCTTTTGATACACTAGTAAACCTGTGAAATTATTTGTACAACACTTAAGCTATCTTTCAATGTGTTATGAATGTTTTGGTAAAATTTAGTAATAATTAGGTTCCATCTGATTAATGAAAAGGAGCTTTAATTACATGTGCCCTTGTGCTGCTCTATTCTTCAATTTTTCCTTTGGGTTCTAAGTGAATAGTATCCATGGAAGTATTTTAAGCAATTTGATTTTCGTATCTTATGTAATAAAATGTTAGAAATATCAAAATAAATTATGGTGAAATTTAGAATCAATTTAGGAGCACCAAAAGAAGACTTCAAGCTATGCCACAAATACAAGTTTGCTTGAAGTTCCTTGAGAATTGTCAAGAAGGAATTTAAATGTATATGACACATTTATGTAAAACATAAAATACTTATGGTATGATGGATATTTGACTATATGCTTGAAAATGGATAAAACAGTTAATGTGTTGACATCCCATTATTGCTCATTGTGAATTGAAAGGGGGAGATATATCATCCTTTGTAGAGAGGGGGATATAACATCCTTCATAGAGAAAAAGAGGAGTGGTTAGTAGTAGAGGGCAAAGGTTGGTGGCTTAAAGCCTAGGGTGATGAAGGATAAGGTTGAACTGAATATATAAGGTGATACTTATATACCTACTATTGCCATTTTCTGTGATGAATTGTACCAATGATTTACATAAGGAAAATTCTTCATAAGATATTAGATAGGAATTGTACATAATGATAAGGTTAATCTTTTATAATGAAGGTGATGAATATCACTCACTGAGTATATTTTATACTCATTCTTTTTTGTGTACATTTAATGACAGGTATTGACCATGAAGCCAAAGTAACATATTGATACTTGTACAGTAATCTTTTAGTTTCTCTATGATATCTATGGGATACTATCTAACATGGTTTTAGTGAAATATTTTGTTAATTATTACGTTTATATAAATAATATTTTTTAGATGTATATATATGTACATATATATCTATATGTATGTATGTATATAACCTTTAAACTTATTATATATGCAGTTTATTTTTTGAGTTTAAATGTTTGCTTCTTTTGTAATAATAATTTAATAAAGGTATTAGAGTACTAAAGGTTTATAAAGATATCTATTTATGAAGCTACACTAATTGGATATCTTTATGTTGGTCACAATAACTATAAGATGGGTTGTGATACATATATAACACATCAAAAGGACTTTATTCTAGGTTGTAATAGGGTTAGGAAAAGGGAAGAAAAATAAGGATGTGATAGGCTAAAAATCAAAGAAATTAATAGAGCACCTATAAACCATTATAATTCAACACAACAATCTAAATTCAAATTCAAACATTCATTAACTTCTTTATTTTTCCTTTTCCTTTCTTTCTTTTATTCAATTTTTTTCATTTCATTATCTTTTTTCACTTTTCTTTCTCTTTTTTTATTTTTTATTTTTTTGCTTTTTTTATTTTCATTATTTTTTTCAATAATCTTTAATGACTTTTTACAACATATGAACTCACATACCCCCATACTTATTCAAGAGTTCTTCTCATAAAAATTTAAATATTTTACTAATTCCTAAAGTTAGGTAAAGATATTTATTTTTCATTGGAAAAAAATGCTCCTAGGTTAATTAACAAAGAAAAGAAAATAAAAGCTCAAGAGGGCTTACAATAATAAAAACTTCAAGATTGGCTTTATGTTTCTAGCTTAAATAAGGAAAGAATGTCTTTATCATTTTTGTGCATGTATGTGCAAAATATAATCTTAAAAAGAATCAAAGCAAGTTTTGAAAAAATAAATCATGGAAGAACATCATACATGTAACTCCCTTACTTATTAACACCTTATTCCTCAATTACTAGATGATTATTACGCACTCATTCGCCATCTACCTCAAGCTAATACGGAATATCTCAAATTTCTGTATTTCATACAACATGAACAAGAGTAATATAATTATACAAAGGTTCAATTTACAAAAGATACATCCATTATATACAATATCACTAACTATACAATTATTTACAACTTCGAACATCATTGCCCTTTATCATGAGAGCCTTTGGAAGCATCACCTGGAATGGTTAGTCACAATACAGGAAACATAAGAAACAAAGTTTCCCAGTAGCTAGCTATTGCCATAAAAACATTTCAAGCCATTCCAGATCCTTAAGCAAATAAAACATCCATTTCGAAATCACTTAATCATTTGTCATCATATTCAATATCATACCATTGTAAGAAATATGCACTGCACACAGCAAACATCATGCCCATTCAAGGACTCTTATTAATATCTAGATGGCCATCACAAATAATCGTACCTAGGCCTATATACAGCATCACGCTGTCTTCCCGGGGCACTCGAGCCAAAGGCCTAACACAGTATCACACTGTCTTCCCGAGGTATCGAGCCATAGGTATCGCACACTTGTCATCCCCGAGGAACTCGAGCCATAGGCCTAACACAGTATTTTACTGTCTTCCCGGGTTGTGCACACAGCAATTTCATACACATTCCGTACAATGGCATAAAATACAGAAAATTATGTAAATAGAAAACGAGGCTTAAGGATAAAGCTAGCTACCTTTTACAAGCTTCCAATGTGATGTTCCCTTTGCTCTCACTTAAAACTTCTTCACACTTCCTCTTGCCTTTCCAAGTTGGCACTCCTCAGTCTATACAAATACACATCATAGTTTCTTATTAGAACATCATCACTTTCCCTAATCCTCATGTATTCTTTACTTTCTCCACTTAATTAAATGCATACTTAGATGCTCTATACTTTGCTTTCAAGACTTGAAATGACACATATGAACATTAGAAAAGGATCCAGGGATAAAGCCATGCAAAACATGAAGAAATCAAGCCAAAAAGTTCACTTAACAAAGAACACGGGGGTCCCTATACCTCGTGTTCAGGGCCGTGTTCCTTACTGGATCACTTCGAGGCTTCACTGGGTTACTCGACAAAGAACACGGGGGTGAACACGGGCCGTGTTCTACCCCGTGTACCTTACTGCCCTTCAGTCCTGAGGTAAACACGGGGAGTGTTACACCCCGTGTAGCACACTGATCAGCCTTCGACGAAGTACACGGGGTTCAACACGGGCCGTGTTCTACCCCGTGTACATCACTGATCCTCCGAAAACACATTAAACAGCTAAAACTCCTTCCTTCCTTCTTTTTCATATTCAAAGTCTTGGCTTCTCAAAAGGAAAAATGCACACAAACACTTTCACAAATCAAAGTTTCATCTTTCATAGGCTTTAAGCTTCATAGAAATTATTCTAACTTCATCATTTTAGCCAAGTTCCAAACATATCATGACAACTCTACACATGCACCATTATGCCTTTAAAACCCAAGTGTGTACATCATGGTTTCTTGCTATTTTTACACCAAACCAAAGCCATAGCTTAACATAACAACATCTAAAACACCATTAAACATACTCAAATCATCCTAAACTCCATGTTCAATCACCCTTGACCACACCAACCTCAAGATTTCAAGAAACTAAGAAGAGTACATTAAAGAGCTCTTAGAGGAGAACATTTTTACCTCTTGGTGCAACTTGAAAATCCTCACTTGGAGCTCCCCAAACTTGATCAAACTTGGGCTTTTCTTCAATCTAGAGACACCAATAGATAGAGCTTGATGAGAGGAGCAATTTTCCCTTCTACACCTTAGCTTGAATCTTGGTATTTTTGGGTGAAAAACTCAAAAGAAACTTTCTCTCTCTTTCTCTCTCTTTCTCTCTCTCTCCTGCACATTTTGGAGCTTTCATGGAGATTTTCTGCAGCTTTTGGAAAAGTGGAGAAGAGAGGAGAGTTTTCATGAAGCTCTAGGGGCATTTTGGTCTTTTTTGAGATTCTCAAGGGTATTTTAGTCCTTTGGCACCAATTATTAAGGCTATTCTTGCCAATATTTTTCTAATAATGACACTTGTCATAAATCCATTGGTCACACTAATTAAAATCACATATTACACCCCAAATTCTTGGTTATTCATATTAGATCCCAAATTCTTGATTATTTTCACTTTAACCACACCCGATTCTGCACTTTTAAAAATTAGTCCATAGGGTTTCTGTCTGTTTAAAATTCCTTACACTATCAGACTTAGACAACTTCCCTTTTTAGGGTTTTCTAACCTCCTCTGATCATTCATACTATTTAGGGAAATTAATTCTTTCCCTACTATCCGTTTTCCTTCAAAATTTCGTTTACCTTGTGCTTAACTCCTTTCAACTTGAGATTCACCCACCAAGCTAATTCAATCATGCTCTTCGTTTCTACAGCCTCAGAAATTAAACATTCAAATAATAGAATTGAAAATTCGGGACATTACAATACAAGAAGGAAAGAGAATAATATGAATTTTTCAACGTAAGACTCAAAATCTCACAATGTAAGTCATACTATTAAGTTCAATCTACCAATTCAAAATCCATCACTACATCAATCAATTTCAAGAAGCAAAATCATTCATTCAATCATGTTGTGAATCATATCTAATTTCAATTGAATCCTACTCATGAAAATGCAAAATCCCTATTAATGAAAAACAATTAAAAAGACTCAAAAAGGACTAAAAAATAAGTGAAAAATAAATTTTTTTCTATTTTAAAATTTTTTTTGGCATGAAGATTCTTAAAAGCATGAACACAAAACTTAAAATAAATCCTAAAAGTCTCAGCCCATATTTAAATTTTATATTGTTCTCAATATAAAGTATATCAATATCATTAAGAAAGATAAAGGACATGAAAAATAAAAGAGAAAGATAAGAAAAAGCAAATTTCAAAAGTGGCTTAGGTTGCCTCCTAAGAAGCGCATTTCTTGAGCATTTTTGGCTTAACCAAGGCTTCAACTACTTCAACCAGGATTTACATGAGGATTGTTTACCTCCTTTGCTTCCACATTTCCAACCTTAAAATCGTCCATGAAAAAGATGCTTTGATAGTTAGGATCATCCACTATAAATTCTCTAAGTGTTATTCTTAAATTGTTTTTTCTTGAATGTCCAAAATCATCTAGTAAAACAAATTCAACATGATCAACAAAATGATTAAAAGGATCAATGTAAAGACACTCTTTTTGTTCTAAAGGTGGAATATCCTCATCATCCTTTTTTTTGTAATTTTTGAATAAACATTATCGTTTTCATCTAATAAAGTAAAAATTTCAGCCCAAATAGGACACTTAAAATCACTACCTTTACAAGTGTATTCATGACTATTAACACAATTCATAAATTCAAAAAAGTTAGGAAACTCAGCAAGTAGTCCATCATAGACAGCATTAACATGCAATTCAGAATGAACAAGCTCTAAACTAATAAAATTAGAATAAGAAATAATAGAATAAAAAATAGTATAATCTAAAATAGCAAAACCTAAAATAGCAAAATCAGAAACACCAGAATTAAAACCAATAGAGGGGGGACATCAAGCAATAAAGACTCTAAAGTTTGAGGAAAGGATATAGAATTATCTTGCATAGCCTCAAAAATATCAAATTTAGTTGTAACACCATCAAACTCTATGATTAATGTTTCTTCTCAAACATTAATCATAATTTTTATTGTCTTAAGAAAAAGCCAGCTAAGAATGATTGGTGGAAAAATGTTGGAATCCTCATTTTCCATCTTCAAAATGTAGAAATTGCTAGAAAAATAAGATTATTAACCTACTATAAAATATCTTTAATAACACCTAAGGGGTAAATGTTATATCTATTGGTTAATTGAATCATAACCGTTGTTTCTTTCAAAACTCCTAAATTCAAAGCATTAAAAACAGAAAGAGGCATGACATTAATAGATGCTCCTAAGTCTAACATGACATGCACTATTCTAGGTTTACCTATAATACATGGGATGGTAAATGTGCTTGAATCTTTGCATTTTGCTAGTAATTTTCTTTGGATAATTGTAGACACATTTGCCTTTACATTTACTTTCTCATCCACCCTTAATTTTCTTTTTTTAATGCATAAATTTTTTAAAAAGTTAGCATACCTTGGAATTTTTTTATCAAATTAAGTAAAGGTATGTTAACTTATATTTTTCTAAGGGACTTTAAAATATAGTTTTCTTCATTAGTTTTATTTTGTTGAAACATTATTTTTTTTTTAGAAAAAAAAGGGATAGGAATCAACAAGAGGTAGGGATGTAGGAAAGAATTTACCACATAATTATTGTGTTTCTTTTTCTAGTTTATTCTATTTTTGCTATTCTAATCTATTTCTTGCTAGTTTTTCTAGTTAATTCTGGGTGATGTCTCCTAGTTGAGTTCTTGCTAGTTGATCACTTGATGGTACATGACTTGATTTTGGTTGTAATGATGAATACATGTTAGTTTCTCTGCCACTTCTCAGTATGATTACATTCATAACTTCTTTGTTTCTTAAATTACTAGAAGAAGGTTGATTAGATACTTATGCATTGAGCTCACTTAATGTAGAAGTCAATTGGTGTATTTGAGTTTGTAAATTCATAATGGTGACCTCTGTTCTTTATTGGGATTAAAGGTTATTTGCTGCCATTTACTTTACTAGTTCTTCAAAAGATGGTGAGAGCAAGATGTATTTGCTTCTGGTTTTTGGATAGCATTAGGTGGTATTTTGGTATAAGAAGGAAGAGGATATTGATTTTGGTTAGGATTGTTGCTATATCTAAAATTTTGGTTAGCTTTCCATCTAAGATACTGATTATGCTACAAGTATTAGTTTAGGTATGGCTACTAGTATGGATATTGGTTAACCTGCTATTGGTATTATGATTTTCTAGGGAAGATGGCAATTGCTTAAGCTAAAAAGGGACACTTTTCATCTTGTAAGGTGGGATAGGAATTTGTTGGATGAGTTGGACATGAGCAAATTCCATAAATTCTAGCAAAAGGAGTAGGAACTCATTACTGTTATCACATAGCCATTTGCCTCACTAGAGAAGTCAGTTCATCTAGCCTATTTTCCAATCTTTGTTAGTTAAATTGGTAAAATTTACCTCATGCACACCTTTGGTTGTAACAACCATAATTTAAGTTCTAAATTATTGAGAATTAGCTGCTATGTTTGCTATAAAATCCCTAGTTACCATTGGTGTCTTGTCTACTAAAGTTCTACCACTTGTTGCATCAATCATGCTCTTATCTATTGGTAGCAGGCCTTTATAAAAGAATTGGATAAGGAATTGCTCACTGATTGGTGGTGAGGGCAGCTTGCATAAAGCTTTTTGAAGTTCTCTTAGTATTTATATAAAGTCTCTTTATTTAACTGCCTAATACCATAAATTTCTTTCCTTATTACAATAGTTCTAGAAGTAAGGCAAAATTTTTCAAGGAAGAGCTACTTCATGTCATTCTAATAGGTCACGAATCTAGGTTGCAAGTAATATGGCCAGTCTTTAGTAGTATTAGCAAGGGAGAATGGAAAGGAACTTAACTTGATATGATATTCAAAAATTCCCTGAGGCTTCATAATTAAACACACCACATAAAATTCCTTCAAATGCTTATGTGGATTTTCACCTACAAGATCATGAAACCTTGGAAGAAAATGTATTAAACCAAACTTAAGCTCAAAGTCAACATCTAACTCAAGCTATTGGATATGTAATGGTTGACAAGTAATAACAGAGGCAGTTAATTCCTTCAAGGTTCTATTATTATTTGTCATATTTTCTGAGTTATCTAGGGGTTAGAATGGGGAGTGGAGTGGTTAAAACTACCTATATTTTTGTTTCCACGAAAAGAATGAAAAGGTATATCAATTTTAGAATCAAAATCAAGCAATTTAGCAGGACTTCTCCTTGTCATGCACTAACATTAAACCATACTACAATAGGCACAATATAGGAACACAAAAACATAAAAATGGTAATGACTATGAAAAATTAACATAAACATATCTAATTAACATATCTAGATGTTTTTAAAAATTATAGAACCACCATAAAAAGTTTTCTATAACTATGCAAAACTCAAAAATGCAATAAAAATCTTTAAAAAAATGAAAAGTGGTCAAAATAATAGAATTTGGTTTAAAAAACCCTCACATCACAAGCCAAAGGCTAATAAATATGGATGAGGAAAATCAAATCTAGCACTTATAAAAATTTTAGCTCAATTAGAGCTAGTGAGACCTAGGTGTTGAACTAGGGGGTATAAGTGCAAAATGCTTGAAAACTAGTTTTTTTGAGCTAAAAACCTCTATTTAAGTGTGGAATGATGTGTAATATGATGAAATATGGTGAATTGAAGTGGAAGAATGTGCAAAAATTAAAAAATGCAAAAGAATGCGAGAAAATACAGAAAAATGAGAGTTACCATAAAATGCAAGAAACACACTAATAAATGAATCTACTAACTAGAATGCTTGAATAATTATGTGATATACTACTAATAATATGTAGGGAAAGATAATTGCAAGAGAATCCTCGACAATAGTACCAAAATTTTGATGAGCAATGTCACTATGCATCAAAATTAGTTAAAAATTAGTTTGCTAGAAAATAATGTAATATAGTAGAATAACCAAGTCGTATTGCAAGTAATCTCTTGATATTATCTTTTACTATGAATTACTATCGATATGAAGAAAATAAAATGCACAATAGAATGCAAAAATAGATATGAAATACAATGCAATAGATGTAAATAGAGTAGATGCAATATTCTATATGAATGCAAAATGTTGTATGTTAAATGTAGGATTATGCAATAATATATAGTATGCAAAAAAAAAGTTAAAATTGAAGGGGTTTGTGTAAATTTAAATTGAATTAAATATATTAAATAAGATAAAAACATAAAGCAAACAGATAGAAAGAAAACCAATGTAGTAAAATAGCCAATTTAAGAAATTGAAAACTCTAATTTTGATTAATCATTGATCAATTAAAATTTAATTTTTCTAATTAATTCTTCAATCTTGGAATACCCAAAACCCTTATAATAATTCATGAATCCTAAGCTAGATTGTCATCTAGGATTTGATCATTTAAGATTAACCAATTAAACAACCGTTATAATATGCTAGATCAAAATTAATTTAAAAAAGAATTTAGCTGAATTGAGAAATTAAATTAGAAATCTCTAAATTATTCTCTCAACCCTTTACCTTTATATGTAAAACTCTGATTTGCCAACCACAATTTAACATTAAAATAACAAGAAGTTATAAATCATAAAGATGAATATCAATTATACCAAATCAACATCCAACACAAGTAAATAGGGAAAAATTAATTAAAGAAAGTTAACATTACAATTCATAATCTTATAATCCAATAGAGAAGAGCCCCTCAAACTCATTGAATCAACCATGGGTTTAAGCTTCAATGTAATATCCCAAGTTGAAAATTAAAGTTTTATGAAATTTAATATTTATGGATATTTATTTTTTTGGTTGATAATTGCTCTTAAATTTCTCTTTTGTTTTAAAGGTTTAAGAATATTAAAAATGATATTTATAATAATATTGGAAATATATTTATTTTTGTATATGCCTATATTAATTTAAGATTAGTTCATAATTATTTTTATAAGGAATTTTTTACAAATCAAAAAATTATTTTTATTAATTATGGATATATGAATTTAGGAAATAATTTGTTATAAATTTGAGAAATTATTTTCAAAAATTGTAGAACTTTTTCCAATTTAAGAAATAATATTCAGTCATTATAAATGCAAGAATTTATGGAATAATGTGCTTGTATTTAATAAATTATTTTTTAAAGTAGTTTTAATAATTGAGAATATGGAGATTTATGAATTGTTTGTATTTGATAAATCATTTTGAGAATTTTAAAAATTTGAAATATTAATTCCAAGGCTCTCAAAATTTATCAAAAAATATATTTTATATATATTGGGGAAGGTCAAAAAAATTGAAATTTTAAATAAAGTACATTTTGTAAAAATAAATTTTGAAAATATATGAATGATTAAGATTTTATAAAAAAAAAAATTTTTGAGCTCAGAGGTGTGAAGTGCATGGGATTACTACGCACAACTTGGCGCTTTTATTTTTTAGAAAACTGAGACCTCCTCTCTCTTTATTTTATAAAAAAGTCTGGTCTCTTCCTATTTATAATTTCTGGACAGCTCTCTCTTTTTCTGGGTTTCGGTGCCTTTCCCCTTAAACTTGTGGCTGCTATCTAGTCTTCTCTTATTTTATTTATTCAGATTTTTCCCTTTGTTTTATTTTGGAGTTCTGGTCCCTCTCCGTCTGGTCTCCATCGCCTTTCTTTTCTTCTCTTTATTTTAGCCAGCTGCTTTTTGGATTATTCTCAGTTCTTTCTCTATCTCCGCGCGCTTCGTCCTTCTTCTTCTCGCTAGTCACAGCTCTGCCACTGTGAGAGCGTTGCTAGAGCTTGCTCTGTTTGGCCAAGAACTGCTTTTGGGCGACATGAGGTTCGAGCTCATCTTTACATCATCCAGGCGCCGATCTCCCTCTTGCTGCTGTGTCCTCCATTTTTTGGCTACTATTGTTCCGCCGAGCTGCTTCAGCTGTGTGTGTGTTTTCGTCAAATAGCAGCTTTCAAACATTGTTTGGAGCTGTTAATTGGAGTTGGAATAGATGATAGTGCTCCTCTGTGTTTTCCACGCCACCAACATCAATCACCACAACCAGCATCTAAGTTGTACAGTAGCCATTCAACTAACTTTCCCTCCATTTTGTGGAAGCTGAAATGCCATCTCTGAGGTATCCATTGAAGCAGCAACTCTGGTGTTCTTTTTTATCTGCATTTTGGGAGCTTCCTTTGTATTTTATTGGAGCTCCAAATTAGTTCAGTGTAAGCCCCACACCTTCGTTTTGTTTTAAATTGGTGTCTTGAATTTTTAAAGCTTATTTAAATGTTGTTTGTGCGTCAATAACTACAGTTACAGGAATAACCAAAAGGATACTCCACACGCCTCTAATTTGTCCTTTGAAATGAAAAGAAGACCCTTACTGTAGTTAGATCTTAGTTAAAGGTTTAGGTCTAGTTTTGGTTCCCAACAAATAGAATTACTAATTATTTAGTTGATGGGTGATTAAATTTTAGTTTGGGTTCACACTCAAATGTTGAGGAAATATTAGAAGTTAAGTGTATAATTTTATTAAATAAAGCGGTTAGAGCTTAGAACATCGTGTTTTCATAATTAAGTATTTTGAACTTAATTTAATGAGACGAAGAAAGATTAAGTGATATAAAATGAGTCTTAAGAGTTCTAATTCCTAATATTTATATTTATAAAGTTATGATTGAAATTTTTTAAATAATAGTATATTGAATTAACGATAATCTTAAGAATGAGTGGATAACATGGAGTATCAATATATTATGATTTGAATATGAAATTGTGATGTCTAGAAATAAAATAAATGATGTCTTTATGAATAGAACCCTTTTGAAGTCTAAAGTTTTAATATTTTACTCATGATTATAATCTAAAATTCTTGATATTATGATGAACTTCCTATTAATATATTAGTTTTAGAAAATGAGCAAAAAATGATTTAAAATATTAAAATATGATTATATTGTGATTAGAATTTGAAATAGAAAGTTTGAAAGGAAAATGGATGATACCAATATTTATAATTTATTATCATGAATTGTAAAAGAGGTGGAGGTGAAAGATGGAAATAAAATAATCAAGGATTCTTAAAGTGAATGTGAATCATCATGTAAGTATATATTTCACCATATCTTAATATTTTAACGAAAGATAGTTTTAATATTATGAATTGTATTCTTCTACTTGATATTACAGATTTCCTATTCATGCATATATAATCATGTATAAATTTAGTATGATGGAATAAGGATAGTTAGTTATTTAAGAAAATGTTAATTTATCAGAGTGCGCAGTGAAAGTGTGATAGTAGTATTTTTAGTTACTGATGGATTATGATTGTGTTTAATGATATTTGTATGATGTAACTATAGGCTATTATATGCTTAGTATTACCTGATGATGAATTGGTGACTTTGCAATAAAATTATATAAATAATTATGAAGTGAGAGTTTAACTCTTGTGTATGTTATCTATGGGAAATTGTGAATCCTTACAAAGTATTGACATTGGAAATTATGGTTACAGATAGAGTTACATGAGAAAGTTGGATAGGAAATTCTTGACAAATAGTTGTGGATGATAGATGAGAAATTTCCGGCGTACAGTTGAGAAAAATTATAATATTGGCCTAGAAACCGAAAGTGACTATATGTATGTTTATTGTAAATAAATGTGTGATATGATGTGATACTGGAAATTGTCTGTGATTGAATATCACTATTTAATATCATTGTAAACACTTGATGCAATTATAATGGTATGTTTGCATTTGAGTCTTAATGGTTGTTTGTGAGTATGATGTTTACTTGAAATGGATAGTATACAATATTGAGTTCTAATGAAAAGTTGAGACTTTTATAATTGTGTTACAAGAAATAGAGTTTAAGTTATGTGCAAGTAAACTTCTATTTCAGGACAAGATTTCTCACATTTCAAAAAATTTAGGAAATGGATTTGTTAATATTTTCGAGTTTAATATAAGATTAACTTGTGATTATTATATATAATTGATTACTTGCAAAACAATGGCAGATATATGCTCATTAAGTTCATGTACTCACTTTATTTAATTTTCAATGTTTTAGATTAAGACTTAGGCTTGTTGTATCCATAGAGAAATAGGATTGCTTTACTAAAGATTTAATAGTTGGGAATGCAGTTTGCATTCAAATAGAGATTTATGATATGTTGGATTGTTGTATGTGTATAAATTTGAAATTGAAATGTTACTATGTGTATGTATATGATGCTATTGTATTTGGATAAAAATAGGTATTGTATTTTAGGGCATGTAGCTCTCGAAAAGTGTTCAAAAATAGGGAAGATTTTGTTCATTTTTCCTTAAAAATTTAAAAGAAAATTTCAAGTTACCTTCGAATTTGAAAACTCCCATTGGTTAAAAGTGTTGGTGTATATGCCTTAAAATCAATCATATGGATATTGATAATTTGAATCATGTTATTTCACAGGCAATTTCAATTATCATATTTATACATATATTATCTATATAATATATTTAATCATGATAATAATTTTAGAATAATTATATTTTTAAATGTTTCTAGTCATATATCATTGTGGATTGATAATAACCTTAAAATAATTTATTCTTAAATGTCCCTAGTCATATATCATTATAGATTGAGTTGCTTTGATATATTAAGATTAGCATGTGTGGTGACTTATATAAGATATTAAGTTCACACATGAGTACTAGTTAGAGAATTTGCATGCTGGACTGACCCATCCTAAGAACACTACATGCATCATCATATGAGTATCATGAGTGATTCTTAATAATCATCATTAATATGGTCCTTTGATTTGAGATTACAAATGTTCCCTACATGTGAGTTTCATATTTTGATACTACTTTATGTCACTCATGGTTAAGTAAATACAAAGGTAGTTATTGGATATGTCACATATCATACAAAGTGATTTGTGTAATTAAGATGAAATTTGTCCGTTCTATATAATAAGAGTAATATCTGTAGGTCCTTTGATTAAGTAAAGCTGAGAAAAATGTAAGGTCATACTCATATGAATTGATATGGGATGTGAATTACATCCGCTTTAGTTAGCTTATTTAATAATGAAGAAACCTTTAAACTGGGCTATACGAAAATGACACGATCTATGTCTCGTGCTCAATTTAGATGTCTAAGACAAAAAGTCATAAATAATGATTGCATATATAGGTTCAGTCAAATTACCGATTTTTTCATTACTTGGGTAATAACAATATGTTACTAGATACCACTTATTGTTTATGATCATTAATATGATTTATGATCATAGCCAATATAATGAAACCTTGTAGAATCACACACTTAGAACTTAGTGAATTTGAAATTGATGAACCAAATTATTTGGGACTAATATATGGGAATTCCATGTTATAATTATAAGGCCTAATTATAAGTCCATAATTATACATGGAACAAAATCCAATTAGTTAGAATTTTTTATATGCTTATTTAAATAAGGTTGTTAGATAATAATTATTATTCACTCATCCCAAAATACAGAAAATTCTAGTAGCCCCTTTTGACCATAACTCTGAAAGGGATGTAGCTAGCACTACGAGGTAAAGGAGGTGACTTCCAATTAGTGCACTTGAAACATTCGTTGGTAATTTGCAAGTTCGTGTGGATACCTCAAAGTTTTCAACTGGAAGCAAATTGAAAAAGGTGATTAATGATCAAATCCCTAAAGTGTCTAAAAAGGTATAAAATGAGTTCTTATTCTAATTTAACATTTTGTATGGATCATTTGGTTGCGATCGATTAATTTCTATTGCAACTGTTTAGCTCCCGGTCCAAATAAGAAGGAGTAAAAAAATTGTTAAGACTTATGAAAATCGATAACTGGATTCATGCCGATTACAATTAGGATGGGTTGTGTCATTCCATTAATGAAGAACAAAAGAAAAATAATAAAAAGAAAAGTTGTGGTGCTAAATGTTGTGTAACAGTCTCAATAGTTTAATGAGTTCTTCTTATTTATTTGACTTAATCAGCCTAAAACCCTATTAAACATAGATTGTATGTCTTTTAGAATTACAATAATAGAGCTTTCCTAATTTTTTAAAAGCTTAAATCTATTGTTTACAAGGCAATTAAATCCCACAATTACATTAATGAATTCTCATAGGTCTAGTTTTCAACTAGTTTAAGTCCACTTAAATAAAGTAATTTAGATAATTCATATACATCAAATTATACACATGTGTCTTATAAAAATTTGGGCACTGGTTCTATGTTAATCAGACTTTTACAACTCTAGATATAGCTCAAATACAGAGGTAGGCTTAGTTGGGACAAAGACATTATTTCAATTTCTTAGCTACATATGACCTTCAAAATACCTGAACTACATTTAGGCAAAAATATAAAAACTGTAGATATCTTTTTAAACTTTCTAATGATGTAAAGATTGCATCAATATGACATTTGGAACTCAAGATACAACTAAAAAATAGAAATAGTATCAAAATTCAGCATTAACCAAATAAATTTATAATATTGTAAAATTAACCAAAAATTATAAAAAAAAGGCTAATTTTATAAAATTAAACATATGTAACCCACTAAGAAATATAAAATAGAGAAAAATAAATTAGTAAATATTTTTCTCATTAATTATCCAAACTCGATCATGATTAGTGTGGATCCTGCTACTTAGTTTCTACTAACTTTAACACTATTTTTTTAAACTCTATCCAAGAAAAAAATCCCTATTTCCATAATGACTCAAGATTGACTTTAAGTTATACAAAGAATAGATAGAGTTTCCTTTATTTTTGGACTCATTCTGAGGGCTACATGCCTTAAATCATAAAATCTATATTCTTTGTAGATATGACAGTAATACAAAATACATATAACGCTACACAACCTTAAATTATATTACCAAATAAATGATTCAACTTATTAAGTGTCAAATCAACAAAATCTCAATTTCTATCCTAATCCTAATCTAACTTTTAACCTTTTCTACCAAGTTCTCTTTGATTTTTTATAGATGCAATAAAACTCATAACTCTTATTTAAACTTAAAAATATTGAAAATTAAACAAAATGAGTTATAAGAATTTAATGAGTATATATCTATCACTACCATACATGAGTCGATTATATATCATAGTCATATGCTAAATAACTGTTAAAAACTAGAATATAATTATAAACTAACTTCTTGAAACACAAGGCCAAGTCTCGGGTTAATGTGTCTACCTACACAAAACTCAAAATTTCTATTTCACATCATAAGTCATAATAATCTCAGCCATTCATTTTATACAATATTGATACCATTGCATACACAACCTATTTCGAATATCACATAAAGCCAATAGGGCTCAAGCACATCAAATCTTTACAATTATATCAAATAATAGTACCCAATTATAAACAAAGTTTAATATTACATCATAATACATAACAATTTATAATAAATGCACATGCATCCACCTTTTGTTTCTCAAGTCAATTTTATACCATCCACAAACTTTCCATCCTTATCCCTTTAAGGTTAGTCTTATACCTTTCCCACCTTATTATAAGGAATTTTCCATCTGATATTCACATTATCACTCCTATCATATTTCATAGTTTCTAATGCCACTCATGGTAGAATTCCTAGTATAATGTACACACTAGAGCTCAGCTCTATATATCATAATTTTGATGCAATTTCAACATAAAGACAATTATTACATCATCACGAGGTAACATCAACACATAATGATATCTATATAGCAATATTATTATATCCTCTTGCATGGCCATAACATTTATTCACATTCCAATACAAATTACACTAAACTTTTCAACATGCAAGCAACATTATAAACTTAATCATAAACTTTCAACGATTAGTGATAACACTATTATGCTCTCCAAGCATGTTCAATCCATATTCATTCATTATATGTACATTCCTGACTTATATTCCATCAAGTAATACTAAGTAACAATTATTAAGATTAAAACTTTTTATTTATAATTATATTCAAATCCCATATGTGAATTGTAATTATAATGAATATAATTCATAGAGATTATAAAGCATAATATTCAATAATTTAAATGATAACTAACTTTTAGAGCAAGTAATATACTCACCTAGTAATGCTTGTTCACTAGTTGAAGCTCTAAAGAATCCTTACTCATCTTTTTACATTTTCCTTCTACTTCACAATTTACAAGAATAGCTTGTAAATATATCAAGTTTAATCATTTTCCTCTTAAATTACTATTCTGGAATCTAATCATAATATTTTAATCTCCTATTTTGTGACTCTACTACCTTTTCTAGAGTTAGCAATAGAAAATAAAAATATGCCATAATATGGAGATTCACAAATCAAAATTATATCTATGAAAATATTAAAATTTGACATTATAAAAGTATTTATTCATATAATTCGATCATTCTTGTATCATCTTCTTCTTATATTTTAAAGGTTATCATCAAGAATTTATAGTTTTCCTTAAATGAAGATTTCTTTGGTTCAATATAGAATAGGTAAAATATTAGAACATTATGCTTTAAACATGTTCTCATCACATCCTTACATAAAATCATACCTTAAAATTTTAATACTATCAACTCTATTCCAATGAACCCAAATTTCACATTTTAAAGACTTTTTGTTAGATCAAGGCAAACTAAGCATAAAAATTAAAACTTGATAATCTAAACACATTCTAAATATATTATTATAACAATTCATAACATAATATTCTTATATTTTCAAGTTATTAACTAGTTCCTTAAGGCATGTATAAAAATGCTTTTCCTTTGACTCAACTCTAAATTATTTGAAAATATTAAGGTTGTTAATGTCAAAAGACTTTAATCATATTATTCAATTATTAAATAGAATGGAGTCTTTATTTTCCATCATATATTTCAATTACCCAAAAATGGGTTTTCTTGGATCAAATTAGAATCACTCAAAATATAAGGATGTGAGACTTTGTAAATATTCTAGTCATAGTATTTTAGCACCATAGAGTATAAATTTCATATTTTTGAAAGGGATCACCATAGATTTCAAGCATGCATTTATGAGCTTTCTAATTCAATTTGGATCATTATCAAAATGAGGGCTTTTTGTATAAAATCACTTACCACAACTTAAAGGAGTTTGTTGGTAACTCGCTAACGATGAAACAACATCAAATGTCTATAGAATGAAGTAGGACTGCAACTCCTACCATTGAATGATACTACTTTTTGTGACTCTCCATGTGCTTACTAGCTGCAATTGGAGCTTTAGAGGCACATGATGATCAGATGTAGAAAGATTACCAATTACAACTCATTAACTCTTCTTGGATGCCTCTAATAGCTCCCATGCACAATGAAGTAGCTAAAGGCAATTAGAATCCACTATCGTGCTAGCACTGCCACTATTGGTGGCAAACAACACTAGATGTAGCAATGGTGGCTACTTGGAAGAGGAAAAAGGCATGTAGAAAAAAAGAGAGAAAGAGATTCCTAAATGGGAAAGAGAGATAAAAAGATATAAATAGAGCTAAAAGCTCTGATCTAATGTTTCATGATGCATTGTAAGCTCAGATCTCACTTACTCATTTCCTAATCAATCCTATCTTAATTGTCCATCTTCCATTTTTTTGAATTATTTTTCCTTCTTCACAAAATTCCTCAATTAAGATTCTAATTCAATACTTTATTACTCTATAAATATTAAAGGAAAAATTTATCAAATTATAAGACATGTACATATTGTAATTCATCGTGTTTCAAACTTTTAAAGTATCCTTGTAAATTTACTGATTTATGAATAAAATTATCCATAGAAACTAATATGCACACACATATGCGCGCGCGCGCGCAGACACATATTTCCATGCTCTCAATTTTCAAGTATCCTTAACTTATTAAGTGTATACAATTATACTTAATTAATACTTTCACTGAGTAAGATCAATATAATACTTATTTAGTGAAAATTTAAAATATCCTTGCTTTACTCTGAAAATAATAAATACAATTTAACCAGACTCGTTGCTTAAAATAATTATTTTAAGTATTTGAAATAACTAGAAATTCTAAATTTCACTTTGGAGTATTACACTAAATTAACCTAAATGTAGTAACTCAGATTAATATTCGAAGTTTTATAAATTTTAATACTTGTGAATATTTATTTATTTGGTTAATATTTAGTTTTAAATTGATTTTCTTTTCAAAATCTTTGAAATATTAAAATGATATTGATAATATTATTTGAAATATATTTATATTTATTTTTTATATGGACATTATCAATTTAAGATTTGTTAAAATAATTTCTAAAAGGAATTTCTCTGAAATTTAGAAAAAATTTAGTAAGTATAGGTGCAAGGAATTATGAAATAATTTTACTTATATTTTATAAATTTATTTTTGGGATTGATGGAGATTAAAATATTTATTTTAGGAATTTTATCAAATTATCGCATACAAGTATGTATAAAATATTGGAGGGAAGGATAAAAGTAATTAAATTGATATTTTGAATATTTTATAGAAATAAGTTATTAAAATATATTAACAGGTAAGATAAATTTGAGTTTAAAGTGAAGGATTTAGATTTAATTAGAGAGGTGAGTTTACGTAGGGTGAGAAGTATTATGGTAAAATCCACAGCTCCCTTCTTTATTTTACTTTTTCAGTACCCCTCTTTTTCACATGCATACAACTAATTCTTTCTCTCTTTCTCTTCTTTCAATTCTTGGGTATAACACACACAGCTCAGCTCCTTTTATCTCATTTTATTGCCTTTCATCTTGTTTTTATATTTGGCCCTCTCTCTCACCTCATACTCTTGCCACCTAAGCTCTCTTTCCTCCATTTCTTCTTCTTTCTTTTGTAGTTCCCTCCTAGTTGGTCATTACTACTTCTAGTGTTGATGATAGCCTTTTGCTACGATGCCATTGTGTTTAGGTCTTGTAGGAGAGTGCAACAGCACAATATGAGTAGTTTGGTATTACTTCTTCTGGTAGTCTCTCTCTCTCTCTCTTTCAATCCTCAACTTAGCTCTGTGGTATGGCACTTCTACTAGGTGCAACTACTTCCCCTGCCAATTATTGCCACTAGTGGCACACGAGAGCCATACGATCTAATGTTTGGGCAACAATAGGAGAAATTGCATTCTTCTTCATCCACTGCTACCGGCGAGCTTCAAGTAGATACTCTAGATGGAGGTGAATAGGTTTTTATCATAAAATTTTAATATTTATGATGTTTTAATAGTTGATTCAAGAAAAAATCCATTTAAGGTATTTTGACAATTGCAATGATACAAATGAAAAATAAATTTTTACGTTATAAAATGTTAAGATAAGATGATTAAAGTATGAATAGACTATTTCATTCTATTTTTACAATAGATACATGCATGGTTTGGAGAATGCCATTTTATGTATATTTAAGGTAAGCAATGATAACCTAGAAAAAATATGAATTTTATACCATAAGATGTTTAAATAATATAAGTGAAGTTATTTTAGAATATTATATGGTAGTATTTTCAATGATGGTTATATATTTTCGAAAACCCATGTTGTAAGTAAATTAAATATGTGATGATGGCCTTGCAAAAAAAAAAAAAAGAGATCTATGATATATAATGTTGAAATAATATAATTAAAGTATTTCTAAGTTGTCATTTTCCTAATATTTAAGGATGTGAATTTGATTCAAGAAATTATTTGGATGCTTGGTATAGTATTGACAATATAAGAATTCTATAATCAAAAGAATCATATTAGAATATGTAGAATATAATTATATCATCAAGGTGAGAGTTCCTAATAAAAATAATTTTCTAGTTCTTTATGAAAAGTTAAAGATACAAGGAGATATATATATATGATTTTATATAGTAACATAAGTGGTAATGTTTTGATGGTTTAGTACTTTAAGTTGGAAAGGTTGTTATATACATATGAGAATTTTTTATATTTTGATAATAAGTTTAAAAGAAAATAATTAGTATTCATATAATTATAATTTATCTTTGTAAATGGAGATATTATGAGGAAAATGTGAAAAGATGATTATGGATACTTCAAAATTTTTAAGGTTGGATTGGCATTACCAGGTAAGTGTGTATCTTACCATAGCTTTATATTTTAATAATAAAAAATAGTTTAATTTTTGTGAATTATATTCTCTTTATTGATAGTACAGATTTCATATTCATGTGCAAACTTAGTTCCATGGTGTATATATGCAATTAGCTATTGGGTGAATGTTGATTTATCAAAGTGCACAGTGAAAGTATAATGGTGTTATTATTAGTTACTAACGAATCAATTGTGGTAGAAATATAATATCTCCTATTGTGATTGAGTTTAATAATGTCTGTGCGTTATGGTCATATAGGAGAACATAATGTCATTGTTGTACTTTCATGCATATACTGTTGTATGCTTGGTATTGCCTAATGTTGAATTTAATTACTTTATATTGAAGTTTCATAAATAATTATGACATGAGAGTTGAGCTTTTATGTGTATATTATCTACAAATTTTACTATGGATGGCAATGGAAATTATGAATGCGTTAGAGTAATGATATTGAAAATTGTGAATGGTAATAGAGCAATATTTTGAAAGCTAGAAAGGAAAATTCCTGATAAATAGTTGTGAAGGATATATGGTTAATTTCAAAGGTGGATAGGAAATTCCTAACAAAATATATGAGGAGGATATAAGATTGACCAAGAAATCAAATGGATGGGTACAGGCATAGTTATTATAAATGATTACATAATGTTTTGTAATATTGGAAGTTTGCTTGTGATTGGATGTCAGTGTTTGACATGATTATAAAGACTTGATGTGATTATGATAATTTGTGTGTGTTTAAGTCTTAATAACTATTTGTGAGTGTGATGACTACTCGAAATAGGTAACGTGTCATATGATAATGATGTTGTATACTAATTGATAGTTGAGATTTTTATTAAACATGATATGAAATACAAACTTTAAGTTGTATATAGGTAAATATTAATTTGAGGTTTGGTTTCATACACTTCAAAAACTCAGGAAGTTTTAATTATATTTATCTTCTTATCAAATACTTAAACAATATGGGATTATTCAATACATTTGAATGAAGAATTAGTAATAATGGATATATACTCACTGAGTTTCCATAATTTAGTCTATCTTATTTCCAATGTTTTCAAGTCAAGATTCAAGTTTTATAGTATCTGTAAAGAAATAAAGATGACTTGGATTAAAGGATTTAACAGTTGGGATTAGAATCAGCATTAAATATAGAGATGTTAATTTAGCAATAAATGTGTTTTATTCATCATGAATAAGTTTAAGTTTGTATAGTATTTTGTGAATTCTTGTTGTTATTGTATCTGAGAAAAATTCACAGATTTTGTGTTATAGGGTGTGTGGCCTTCAGAAAGTATCTAAAAATAAGGGAGACTCTATTCATTTTTTCACAAAATTTAAATTAAATTTTAAGTTTCCTTGGAAATATGGAAAAATTCTACTAGATAGATTAGAGTTAAATATATTAAGACTTGTGAAAATCGATATCGAGATCTACATTGATCATGGTCATGTTAGGTTATGAAACTAGACAAATCAAAATGGTTTATTTTAATTTTGGGCCTAATCTATAGGTTTTTGGATTATTTGTGCCATTTTTAGGCTATTTGAGCCCCTACTTTTTTTGTTGGGACTTTATATAATTTTTTCAAACTTAATGTTGGGTTTTTAATTATATTTTGACTTATACTAGTATTTAATATAATTTTTATAGAAATTCTAGTTAGATGTAAATCCAAACTACCTTAATGATTTACCTAAACTTCACCTAATTACCTTATTAGGTTTTCATTTAGGAGATTCCGAGTTAAAATTTCTTTCTTGAACTTCCTTAAGGTATTATACTTTATTAGCATTAGATATTTTTGTTATTGATGTTAGGGTTAAAATCCTTAAAATGAAATGTAAATGTTAGTTAAACCTTATCACTTACTTATTTATAATCGAAATATAATCTTTAATTAGCTTATATGCCTTATTATAATAGTACTGAAAGTAGGAAAACTAATGGAAACCAAGAAATGGGTTCTAATCTGATCATGATCAAGTTAGGTCAAGAGAAAAGTTGTATCAGAGTATGGTCTAGATTCTTAATGAGATAAAGTCCTTAGGTTATGTACACATATATATTTATGTTACGTAAATAGGTGTTGGTTGAAACTATACAATTATTATGTGTACACATAAGATCATGCATCATCAATACCAACAGTATACAATTTGAACTTTATTCAATTAATTAGAAAGTTTTTGTGAATTGGATATTTAGACATTTTAATGCTAATAAACCTTGGTTGTGTTGAATTTTAGAGATGAATAATGTGAAACATTAGTTTTTGAGTTTTGAGAATGTACCTTTTGATGTACAAATATCTTGTTTGAACATGAAATTGGATTGTGATTAGTGAAGCACAAATGGATAGGTACATTATGCAAATCATAAATAGATTAAAATCTAAGGGCATTTGTGAAATGTAAGGATGAGAATTATACTAGAAAATTTGTATACCTGAATTATGTGAAACATGTTTGAACATTTATGAACCATTAAAGAAATTTTAAGATGTTAGGTATGTGGTTAATAAATAGTAGATAGTTATTATTAAAAGTAGATCCTTAAAGGATCATAAACTTTGAATGTACAAAAAAATAATATATATCATACAACTGAATGGTCTAGCAAGTGCGATAAGGGAAAAGGTTTAATTTCTTATTATGCATGTGAGTTGCCATTTTTGGTTGTATTTTAGTTGTAACTTTTAACAAACTACCTGATATTCATATGATGTTTGGAGTTGATTTGTCTATCATCAAGTGGGGAGGGAGTTATAGTGTTCACTATTATACATACATGTTTAATCTCATTAGAAAGGTTTAATATAGGAGTATGGGCTTGACTTTAGGATACATATAAAGTTAGTTAGTGTTTTTCTCCTGAGTATTACACTCTAAAGAGCTAGTTTTTCTTTTTTTTATGATAAGGTTAAGGACCCAAGTTTTACGTTAAACAAATTAAAGGAAAATAACTCAATCATGAAGAGTGAATAAATTATATATAAGTTTAAAAAAAGGTTATTGTTTAAGTATGTACCTTTCATGTGAATCTTTTAATAAAAGCTATTCAATGTGTCTTAAGAATTTGAGGATGAAATCTTTTGAATGGAAGAAATATTGTTACACTTCTAAAGAAATTTGAAAATTTAAAATTTCATTATATGCTAATAAAAAGCAACAATTAATTAATTTTAGTGAAATAATTACAATGGATAGAAATTTTGTGTGAACTAGATAGATTATGGTGAGAAGATATAAATTAGAAGTTAAGTGAATGTAAATGTATTAATGAATAAATTTTGAGATAAGGTCTATGGTTAAATAGATGAGGAATAAAGAATTCATTTATTAAATGAACCTTGAATTAAACTTTTGAATAAAATAAAAATAAATTATTAAATAGACTAGAAATGGGAAACTTAAAAGAATTAGCTAAGATGATGTGTGTTAGTAAAATAGTGAAATGTTTTGAGTATTTAAAGTGAGTATGATTATCTGACAATAGGAAAGATTGAGAGTGGAAAAGACTTGCAAGGCAATCAATATTAGAAAGGAAGATAATATTTGAGTATATAGTCAACCATGGCTTTCTGAATTATATTCTAGCTTAGTATAGTTGAATATAGCTCTAAATAGGTAGTTCATGAGTAAAAACATAACTTACTTTTTTAAAATTTTCCCTTTACCTTTGAAACTTAAATTTCAACCTTTAAGTCACTATTTATCATTTTTCTCTTACTATCCAACTTTATCTTCTCAATTCTCTTTTCATTTAGTTATTGTTCCTCTTCATGATCTTCATTGATCAAGCTATTTAAGAGAAATTTCTTGTCAAATCCTTCATATAAACATGACAAGGTCTTTGTATCAACTAGATTTTTGTGGATTCCTTTGAATTTGGAAAGATTTGGATATGTAACTTAGAAAGGGAAAACTAAACCCTAATGTGTAATCTTGAAATTTTGCTTCATTAGGATCAAGGAACAACAAATCCAACTTTCCATAGGTGAGTGAATAATCCCACTCCATTTTAAGCACTTAATTAGGTTTTGTTAGGTTTATGTTCATTTTCTATTTTTTATTAGTTTTATTAGATAATCTATGATTTATGATGATTTGTGATGTTTACGTTATATTTGCTAATGGAAGTAACATTAATGTTGATCTAATAAGGTATATTAATGATATAATGTTGATTGGTTAAGTAATAAATGAGTTAGGATGAATTTGAGGGCAGATGAACAATGATTTCACAAGAAGTTTGTAGATTTCGAGGCCATCATTAACTATATAGTTGATTATATAGTCAACTATGTGGCCTTTGGAACTTCATAATTGATTATATAATTAATTATGGAAGTCTCAATTGGCCTTTGGAAGTTTATAGTCAATTATACTAGGATAGATTTGTTATATTGATTTTGAAGGGTTATAACTTCATCTTATGCTTATTTTTGGCGAATCAGCTATTGTTGAAAATTTAATTAAGTCTAATTTCAAATGAAATTAATTTTATGTTAATATCTTATGTATATTTCAAGATATCACTAAAATAGTTGATAAATGTCATAAATTCAGGATTGTGAGAAACTAAATTCTTTTACTAATTTGTAAAGATCATAACTTCTTCATAACTTAACCATTTTAAGTGAACAACTAGTCCTTGGAAAGCCATTTAAGTCTATTCTAAAATGAAATAAGTTTCTAGAACATTGAATTTGTAATTTTTAAGTTAAACATAGTATATCATTCAAAAGTTAAAAAAGGATGCTTAAAGAAGTAAGTTCATAACCTTATACTAATTTAATGGCTAATAAATATACTACTAAAGAACTTTGAAAAATAAAAAACTTTTGGCATGCCATAGAAACCTTTTGTTGTTGGGTACATAGTTAACTATTAGTGCCAAAGTTCTTTTCTAGACAACCATAGTTAGTTATTACCGTATTTCATTGCTATATCATGTGTTTTATAGAATGAATTATTATTTTACCTTTTCTCATTTACGATGAGAGTGGATAACTTCAAATGTTGATAATAGAAAGTAAAGTGTACAAATAGATTGTGTTTATGCTAATAAAGGAAATGGATTCACATAATCAAGTTCTAATAAGTCATGAAATATTGAAATTTGGGTTCTAGGTTTTGTTTAAAAAGGTAAGCCACTTGTGGTCTTGCTTGTATATCCATAATCTTTAATCTTATATTTTCCAATGTAGGTTAACATTTATGTGATTACATTTATATACACATAATGTGTGTGTGTGTGTAGGTATTTATGTATCTACATAATATCTATATATATTTGTAAGGATGAAATTGCTTTATTATCTATTTATTGATTTTATGATTAATGTGATGGAATTATTTATGTATTATGTGATGGAAAATATTTAGATTATGTATTGTTATTGGAGGAATTGTGAGGCCTTGCATTTAAGGTGTGAAAATACTATTAAGTATTTTGTGATGTTAATTTGTAGGACTTATATAATTAGGCTAATTATAGATGAATATATATTTGTGACTTTGCAATAGAGGTATGACAATATCATTGCATATTCATTTATACATAAGTTGAATGTGTATATGTATAATAAAACTATTGTTTAGGAAATAGTTGTGGTTGTGCAATGGAGGCATGGCATTTATGTTACTTGATGCTATCATTATTATGTTTGAAAATCAATTGTTAGGATGAATTATAGAATGTAATGTACATAAAAGATTCAATATAAAAAACTTATGGGAATAATTATGATTGTAAAAAGTACTATATGTAAGAGTTTCGATATCAAAAAGACATGCATTTAGCTATAAGAATTGTGATGGGGAAATGTGATTTATTCGAACACTGAATCCGATAATAGCTTGTGGTAAAGTTGACCTTGAAAGGATAATAATGGACTTGTGAAGGATACAAGGTAAATCGGGTATCATAATGGGATTTATTTTCTTTCATATATTTATTATCTGCTTACTTTATGTGCTATGATTGTGATTCAAATATACTTGTCTAATAATATGATTATGTTCACTTAACCATGTTGTTGAGAAATCAAGGTCATTGAAAATTGATGACTTGGATTTTAGAGGTATGAAATTGTTTAAGAGTTTTACTATTTTGTGTTTCATATATGTGTTGTTATGGAATCTTATTGCATTTTGAGCATTCTACCCATTTTTTATATACAATGTAAAATATTAGTTGTTGAGACTATAAGAAGGGTGGATAATGTCACATGTGACTTATATGTACAAGTTTATTCATTCTTTTCCATTTTTGGTATATGTATTGTAAATTTACTTATGAATTGAAGCACTTTTAAAGGGTAAGATATAACTTGTGTGAACTATATATTTGAGTGATGGCATTACTAAGTACTAATGTATAGAAATATCTTAATAGGTTGAATTGTTCATTTAAATTTAGGGGATCTCATAGGCTTTACTTTTATTTTAATAAAGCTATGACTACTAACCATTTTGTGTGGAGAAAATTAGATTACTGTAATATCCCTTAATACTATTTCAAGCTTTATTATTTTATATGTTATGAGATATTTAATATCAACAAGGGTAGTTAAATAGTATTTAATTATTTCAAGGTGAAATATGAACATTAAAAGTTTAATTGTGTAATATCAACATGACTTTATGTAATAGAAAAGTTATCTAAGTATTATTGAGACCTTTAGAAATTGAGGGTGAGAAGTTTATAAAAATATTAGTATTAATTTTAGTGAATGACTCTCATCCATAAATTTATAATTTACAAAAATACTTTGAAGTTTGGAATGTGATGAATTATGGTGTGTAATGTAAAGGTAAATAAATTATTCTACTAACATTTGTTGTGAAAAGAAATTCTAAGTGAGGATTTTAAATTTTAGTTGAATTAGAAAGGTGAGATTTGAAATGAGAGTGGAGCTTATGAATGTAAGGAGCATAGAATCATTACTCATAACTCTTTTTTAGCATATTTATCCTTCCCTTCTTTATGTTATTTTTTTTGTTGTCTTTTTCTCTCTCCTTCCTTTTCTTTTTTAGATACAATTCCCTCTCTCTTATGATTCTCTCTCTTTTCCTTTTTTTCCTTCTCACTCTTAAGCTTTCTCCTTCTCTCTTTTTCCTTCTGCTTTCTTTCTTCTCTCTACCAGATGTTACTACCACTGCTTCAAATGAAACCTTAGCTAATGCCAATGATCGTTGCTATGGGTGCCCTTCTTGTGAGTCATTGAATGCCTACAATGAGGGAAGCTGGGTGATGCTGTCTTAGTGCATGCATAGGGAGCTATTGTAATTATTGCTCCTCCCATCCCTAATGTAAGGAGTGCCATTCCCTAAGTTTTGCTATCACCATTTTCTCATTCCTCTTGTTGCTAATAGTAGCTTAATGATGTGAAGAAGCTATAATTTGTAGTTGATTTTGAACCATAACAAGTAGGGGCATTTAGACTCCCTAGTTAACGGCACTTCAACATATTTTGATTGTGAACAAAGCTCTGATGAGCCACCTTGGAGAATGGTAATTTAATTTTCATTATGAATCTTTGGTGATTCTGCTGCTTAAAGATTGATCCATAAAAGCCTATTTTTGGTACTTTTGTGATATATGATAATATATGTAAGAAATGTGATTTTTATGATAATAAATGCTAAAATACTATGATTAGAGTAATTGTGAAGTGTTATATCTTCATATTTTGAAAGATTTCAACTTAATCCAAGAAAACCTATCTTATATGTATTATGGATTCTTAGTAGTGCCTTTGAAAAATAATATTTTTATGCTATGGAGTGATAAGATAATAAGACTAAAGCTTTTTTAGAGTGTTATATCTTGATATAGTGGAAAATTTGAACTTGATTCAAAAAACCTTATTTTCTCATATTATGTGGATATTTGGTATAACATTGATAAGATATGGATTTTATGCTCAAGAGTGTTAGACTAGTATATTTAAAGTATATTATATTATCAGAATCTAATATTTTGATTGTTTTATACTTTAAAATTGAAAAGTTACCATATATGAGAATTTTATATTTTTCAATCATAAATTTGAAAATAAAGGAAATGATAGCTTAAGATGAATAAGTAACATCAAATGAGTTTTTCTAAAGCTTTGAACTATAATATTTTTACCTATATAAGTTTGATTTCAAATTACTATGTAATAGCATATTTTCAATTTGTTATGATTAACTCAAGAAAGAGATAATAGAATTGTAATATAGGATATTAAAATATCCTAATTTGACTTCATGATAGTGAATTGAGAAAAAGATAGGTAAATTTGATGTATTTGTAAATTATTCTTGTAAATCATGAAGTTGAAAAAAATGAGAGATAAAATGAAATAAAAACGAATGCTTGGAGATCTTTAAAGCTTATGAATGTTAACAGGTGACTATATATCTCATTTTAAATTAATAACTTAATAATAAATTATTTAAATATTATATTTTATAGTCGTTCTTAAAAATGATACATATCATATGTCTGTTCATCTATGAATTTTTAATAGTATAACTATGAATCATGGTGTATCAGTGAATCATCCTTGTAGTTGTACTTAAGAAACATGGAAATAGTATTTATGATAAAATAGTGATTGCTAGTTAATTGGATATTGATTGATTGTGCTTAAAAAGTATAGTGATGCTATTATTGACAATTAATAAACTATGAATGAGTTCACATTATTATCCATATATTTTAGAACATAGTACGAAACTAAAGTGTGAATGATTATTGTGGCTATACAAGAGGACATAGAGATATTGTTATATATATACATATTGTCATGTGTTTTGATATTATCCGTAATGATGGAATGGTTGTTTTGTATTGATATTACATCAAATCTTGTGATATGTGTAATGTCCTGAATTTTTAATTCTATCATTTGAATTTCTAAATTCTAAGGTCGTAGAAATGAAGAGCACGTTTGAATTAGCTTGGTGGTTGAATCTTAAGTTGAAAGGAATTAAGTGTAAGTGTAAATGAAATTTTGAAGGAAAAAGGGATGTAGGAAAAGAATTAATTTTCATAAACAGTATAGATGATCAAAGGAGGTTAGAAAATCCTAGAAAGGGAAGTTATCTAAGTCTGACAGTGTAAGGAATTTTAAACAGACAGAAACCCTATGGACCAAATTGCAGAAGTGCAAAATTGGGTGTGGTTAAAGTGTAAATAATCAAGCATTTGGGATCTAATATGAATAACCAAGAATTTGGGGTGTAATATGTGATTTTATTTAGTGTGACCAATAGACACATGACAAGTGTCATTATTAGAAAAAAATGGCAAGAATAGCCTTAATAATTGGTGAAAAAGGATTAAAATACCCTTGAAAATTTCAAGAATGACCAAAAACGTGCAAGAGAGAGAAGGAAGAGAGAGAAAACTTCTTTTGACTTTTTCACCCAAAAATAGTGAGAATTAGGCTTAGTTGTAGAAGGGAAAGTTGCTCTTCTCATCAAGTTCTATCTACTGGTGTGTTTAGATTGAGGAAAGCTCAAGTTTGATCAAGTTTGGTGAGCTCTAAGTGAGGATTTTCAAGTTGCACCAAGAGGTAAAAATGTTCTCCTCTAAAAGCTCTTTAATGTACTCTTTTTAGTTTCTTGGAATTTTGATGTTGGTGTGGTCAGAGGTGGTTGACCATGGAGTTTTGGATGATTTGAACATGTCTAATGATGTTTTGGATGTTGTTATGTTGATCTATGGCTTTGGTTTGGTGTAAAAACAACAAGAAACCATGATGTACACACTAGGGTTTTAGAGGCATAATGGTGCATGTATGGATTTGGCATGATTTGTTTGGAATTTGGCTAAATTCATGAAATTAGAATAATTCTTATGAATTATGAAGCCTATGGAAGATGAAATTTTGAATTATGAAAGTGTGTGTGTGAAATTTCCCTTTTGAGAAGCCAAAACCGTGAATATGGAAAAGAAGGAGAGAAGGAGATTTAGCCATTTAATGTGTTTTTGGAAGATCAGTAATGTACACGGGGTAGAACACGGCCCATGTTGTACCCCGTGTTCTTTGTGGAAAGCTGATCAGTAATGTACACGGGGTATGACACGGCTCGTTTTTACCCCCGTGTTCTTCTCTAAGCAGTCCAGTGAAGCCTCAAAGCAATCCAGTAAGAAACACGGCCCTAAACACGGGGTATGGGAACCCCGTGTTCTTTGTCAAGTGAACAATTTGGTTTCTATTCTTTAGGATTTGCATGGTTTTACCTTCGAATTCTTTTCTAATGCTCATATGTGTCATTTCAAAGCCTAAAAACAAAATATAGAGCATCTAAGTATGCATTTATCAATGTGAAAGAAGTGAAGAATACATGAGATTTAAGGAAAATGATGATGTTCTAATAAGAACTATGATGTGTCTTTATGTAGACTAAGGAGTAACAAGTTGGAAAGGCAAGGAGAATTGTAAAGAAGTTTTTAAGTGAGGGCAAAGGAAACATCACTATTGGAATCTTATAAAAGGTAGCTAGCTTTATCCTTAAGCTCTGTTTTCTATTTATATGATTTTCTGTATATTTTATGCCATTGTATGGAATGTGTGCGCATCCTGGGAAGACAGTAAAATACTGTGTAAGGCCTATGGCTCGAGTTCCCCGGGATGACAATGAAATTGCTGTGTGCGGTACCTATGGCCTGAGTACCTCGGGAAGACAGTGAAATGCTGTATGTTAGGCCTTTGGCCCGAGTACCCCAGGAAGACAGTGAATTGCTGTATATAGGCCTAGGTACGACTATCTGTGATGGCCATCTAGATATCTATATAAGTCCTTGAATGGGCTGGATGATTGCTGTGTGCAGTGCATATTTCTTACAATGGTATGGAATGAGATGATAAATGACTAATTAATTTTGAAATGTATGTTTTATTTGCTTAAGGATCTGGAATGGCTTGATACATTTTTATGGTAATAGCTAGCTACTGGGAAACTTTGTTTCTTATGTTTTGTATTGTTACTAACCATTCCAGGTGATACTTCTAAAGACCCTCATGACAAAGGAAAATAATATTTTGAAGTTGTATTAAAAATGTTTATATAGTTGATGATGTAATATGTGATGGATGTACGATTTGTAAGTTGAACATTTTGTATATTACATGACCCTTGCCTATATTGTATGAAATACAGAAATTTGAGGTATTGTGAGCTAGCTTAGAGTAGAAGGCAAATTAGTATGCATTAATTACCTATTTAATGAGGATTAAGGTGTTAATGAGTGAGGGAGTTACAATATGTAAGGTTGTGCTCTAGTGAATTTATTATATTGTGAATTGTGCCATGAGTGGCATTTGAAATGAGAAATGTGAATGGGGCAATAATGTGAAAGCCAAATAGGAAGTTCTCAATAAACTGCTTATGAATGATATATGGTTGATCTGTGAGTCAAAACGTGAATGCTTGTTTTTATTATATATATTATTTATTAATATTGTGAAATAGAAATATAGTTATCATTGAATACCTCTATTTGACATGATTATGGCAATTTGATTGTGATTGGGCTTGTCAACAATTTGAATGTTTAATGACTATTCGAATTAGGTTATATGTGATCTGATATCAAAAATTTATTTGTGCTTGAATATTACTATTTGATATGACTGCAAGGATTAAATATGATTGTGATAATTTGATTGTAATTGGCCTTAATGGTTGTTTATGAATATGATAACCACTTAAAATAGGTGATGTGTGATATAATAAGGATATCGTGTATTAGCAAATAGTTGAGATTACTATGATTTGTGATGTGAGACATGAAATCTAAGTTGTGTGTAGGTGAACTCCCAATTTGAGGCTTGATTCTATATATTTCAAAAATTCAAGAATGAGTTTGCTATTATTTTCTAATTTAATACATAATTAGCTTGTGACTATTATGTATGTATATAAGTAGTGGTAAATATATGCTCATTAAGGTCTCGTAACCCATTTCATTTGATTTCAAGATTTTTAGGTTGATATAGTTTATTTGAGCTTCACCTCATGCATAGAGAATCAATGACTACCTCGTTGGAAGATTTGACAATTAGGGTTTTTTTATGATTTGAATTAGGATAGAGATAAAAATTATGTTAATTCAAACATTTGACATGTTGAATTATTTAGCTATTGTATTTGAGAAAATTTACATGTTTCATGGTTTAGGGCGAGTGGCTTTTAAGAAGTATCCAAAAATAGGAGAGATTCTATCTATTTTTTCATAAAATCAAAAATTTATTTTGGATCCTTATAAGAATAGAGATTTTTGATGGGCAAAATAGGTATAAGTGATGTTAAGGCTAGTGAAAATTAGGTATCAAGATCTATGCTAGTTACAATCGAGTTTGGGTCGTGATAGTTACACATCATGGATAAAGGAAGGTGAACTCAATCAACAAAAGATAAACATTTCTCTTAAATTTATTATTATTAATATTAATCAAATGTTTGCTCATGAAACTATGTACTTAGTATATTTGGCCTTTATAGATACTAAGAATGGGTCCTTTCCTTTACCATAAAGTTGAATCCTTAGGAAACTATTAAGTATGACTTTAATATTAGATATTTCAATATAGATGTCACAACCAAAATCCTCTAAAAATAAAACATAAATGTCAGCTAAACTTTATTATTTACTTGTTTATAATTGAAATGTAAATATTTAATTACCATATGTTCTTTATAATGATATTGTTGAGAGTAGAATAAGCTAGTAAAAATTAGAAAATGTGGTCCTACTGATCACGATCAAGTTAGGTCGTGGCAAAAGTAGTATTGGTGGATGGTTAATATTTCCATTAAGATAGGGTCATTAGGTTGTATATATGTGTGCTGTGTAATGTCCTGAATTTTTAATTCTACTATTTGAATCTCTAAATTCTGAGGCTGTAGAAATGAAGAGCACGTTTGAATTAGCTTGGTGGGTGAATCTCAAGTTGAAAGGAATTAAGAGTGTAAAGGTAAACGAAATTTTGAAGGAAAAAGGGATAGTAGGAAAAGAATTAATTTTCCTAAACAGTATAGATGATCAGAGGAGGTTAGAAAATCCTAAAAAGGGAAGTTGTCTAAGTCTGACAGTGTAAGGAATTTTAAGCAGACAGAAACCCTATGGACTAAATTGCAAAAGTGCAAAATCGGTGTGGTTAAAGTGGAAAATAACCAAGAAATTGGGATCCAATATGAATAACCAAGAATTTAGGGTGTGATATGTGATTTTCTTTTAGTGAGACCATTAGACACATGACAAGTGTCATTATTAGAAGAAAATGGCAAGAATAGCCTTATTAATTGGTGAAAAAGGACTAAAATACCCTTGGAAATGTCAAAAAGGACCAATATACCCTTGAAGCTTCATGAAAGCTCTTCTTCCTTCTCCTTTCTTCTCCAAGCTGCAAAACACCTCCATTAGAGCACCAAAAACGTGCAAGAGAGAGAGAGAGAGGAGAGAGAGAAGACTTCTTTTGACTTTTTCACCCAAATATAGTGAGAATTAGGCTTAGTGGTAGAAGGGAAAGTTGCTCATCTCATCAAGCTCTATCTATTGGTATGTTTAGATTGAAGAAAGCTCAAGTTTGATCAAGATTGGTGAGCTCTAAATAAGGATTTTCAAGTTGCAGCAAGAGGTAAAAATGTTCTCCTCTAAGAGCTCTTTAATGTATTCTTTTTAGTTTCTTGAAATTTTGATGTTGGTGTGGTCAAAAGTAGTTGACCATGGAGTTTTGGATGAATTGAACATGTCTAATGGTGTTTTGGATGTTGTTATGTTGATCTATGGCTTTGGTTTGGTGTAAAAACAACAAGAGACCATGATGTACACAATAGGGTTTTAGAGGTATAATGATGCATGTGTGGATTTGGCATGATTTGTTTGGAAATTAGCTAAATTGATGAAATTAAGATGAAATATTGAATTATGAAAGTGTGTATGAAACTTCCCTTTTGAGAAGCCAAAACCATGAATGTGGAAAAAAAGGAAGGAAGGAGATTTAGCCTTTTAAATGGTGTTTTTGGAAGATCAGTAATGTACACGGGGTAGAACACGGCCCATGTTGTACCCCGTGTTCTTTGTCGAAAGCTGATCAGTAAGATACACGGGGTATGACATGGCCCGTGTTTACCCCCGTGTTCTTCTCTGAGCAGTCCAGTGAAGCCTCAAAGCAATCCAGTAAGAAACACGGCCCTAAACACGGGGTATGAGAACCCCGTGTTCTTTGTTAAATGAACAATTTAGTTTAAATTCTTCACGATTTGCACGGTTTTGCCTCCGGATCCTTTTCTAATGCATATATGTGTCATTTCAAAGCCCGAAAATAACATATAGAGCATCTAAGTATCCCTTTTAATCATTTTGCACATCATACTAAGTAGATGGATGATGAGACACATAGAACTTAAGTGCATTTGTGCGTACATTTATCAATGTGAAGAAGTGAAGAATACATTAGGTTTAAGGAAAATGATGATGTTCTAATAAGAACTATGATGTGTATTTATGTAGACTAAGGAGTGACAAGTTGGAAAGGCAAGAGAAATTGTGAAGAAGTTTTAAGTGAGAGCGAAAGAAACATCACTATTGGAAGCTTATAAAAGGTAGCTAGCTTTATCCTTAATCTCTGTTTTCTGTTACATGATTTTCTGTATATTATGCCATTGTATGGAATGTGTATGAAATAGCTATGTGCGCATCCCGGGAAGACAGTAAATGTTGTGTGTGAGGCCTATGGCCCGAGTTCCCGGGGATGATAATGCAATTGCTGTGTGCGGTACCTATGACCCGATTACCTCGGGAAGATAGTAAAATGCTATATGTGAGGCTTACGGCCCGATTACCCCGGGAAGACAGTGAAATTCCTGTGCATGAGGCCTAGGTACGATTATTTGTGATGGCCATCTAGATATCTATATAAGTCCTTGAATGGGCTTGATGATTGCTGCGTGCAGTGCATATTTCTTACAATGGTATGGAATGAGATGATAAATGACTAATTAATTTTGAAATGTATGTTTTATTTGCTTAAGGATCTGGAATGGCTTGATATATTTTTATGGTAATAGCTAGCTACTGGGAAACTTTGTTTCTTATGTTTTGTATTGTTACTAACCATTCCAGGTGATACTTCTAAAGACCCTCATGACAAAGGGGAATAATATTTTGAAGTTATATTAAAAATGTTTATATAGTTAGTGATGTAATATGTGATGGATGTACGATTTGTAAATTGAACATTTCGTATATTACATGACCTTTGCCTATATTGTATGAAATACATATGTATTTGAGATATTGTGAGCTAGTTTATAGAAAAAGGCAAATTAGTATGCAATAATTACCTATTTAATGAGGATTAAGGCGTTAATAAGTAAGGGAGTTACATTTTGGTATCAGAGCATGTTTTAGGGCCTTGTTGTATATGTGTGAATATCCGTCCTGTTTAATTGTAATTGGTTGTTGTGTAAATGGAAGTGTGTTTATATCGAAATTTCAAATAAGCATGGCTAGTAGAGGTAGAAAAAGAAAAGATACAGGTGAAGGAGGAAATGATGAGATGGCTCATGCCATGTCTGCTATAGCTCAAGTGTTACAAAGGCTTGAGCAGAGGTTTGATCAAAGGGATCAACAACGTCAACCCCATGAGATTGGACCTATTCAGACTGAGGAGGAGGTACAGGCTAATAAATTAGCCAAGTTGGTGAATCAATTTAGAAAAATGAACCCTCCCTCCTTTAATGGGAAAGTTGGTCCCAACGGAGCAGAAAACTGGATTAGAGAGATCCAGAAGATCTTTGGCCTAGTGCCTTGCAACTCTGAACAGAGGGTGCAGTTAGCTACTTTCCAGCTACGTGAAAAGGCTGAGTATTGGTGGGAAAGTACTAGACAGATTATGTTGAATAGAGAACAGCCTTTGAAATGGGAAAATTTTATTGCAGCCTTTTATGAATAGTATTTGCCTGAAATTATTTGGGACCAGAAGGAGTGTGAATTTCTAGATTTGCAGCAAACTGATGATATATGGATACAGAAGAATTCTTGGCCAAATTTGAGGAGATGTCTAAATTCTCTAGATATTTGAAGGATCATTACAATGAAGCATGGAAGTGCATGAGATTAGAAAGAGCTATTAAACCTGAGATAGCCATTTCTGTTACGGGCCAAAAAATTAGAAGTTATCCAGAATTGGTAAGCGCCATTAGAGCCATCGATGCTGTTTTGAAAAAGAAGAAATCCTTGGAAGGTGATGCATCTAAGAAAAGACTTAGTGGTGAATTTCAAAAGGGTAAGGGTAAGAACTGGAATGATAAAAGGCCACGAACTTTTAATCCACCTTCCAGAAGTCAGTCCCTTGCTTTTAGACCTCCAATTCAATCTTCTCCTCAATCTTCTGTCAGTAATAGGCCATGTAACCAATGTGGTAAATTTCGTGGTAATGAACTCTGTCCTGTGAGAGTATGTTATATTTGTAAGAAACCAGGACATATAGCTAGAAATTGTAGATTTAGGAAAGAAGAATCTTCTTCCGGATCTCACCCGGTTGTGTCAGTTAGGCCTAATCAGTCGAAATCAAGTAGTGGTCAAGGAAAACCCCCAGCCCAGGGCCGAGTATTTGCCTTATCCAAAGAGGAGGCTAGAAAATCACCTGAACTCATCCAAGGTATAATAACATTATGTGGTTCTCTAGTAAATGCTATGTTTGATTCAGGTGCTACTCATTCCTTTATTTCTTATGAATGTGTGGGACGTTTGAACCTGATTCCTGAGACATTGACATATCATATGGTTGTGAATACCCCCACAGGAAATCGAGTTGTGACCTCAGATGCATGTGTGATTTGTGTGATACAGTATGAGAGTACATGCAGTGTTCTTGATTTGATATGCTTGCCATTGCACGATATTGATGTAATTATTGGCATGAATTGGTTATCCGCCAATCGTGCTATGCTTGATTGTTCTAGTAAAACTATATCTGTATATGCTAATATGCCTGTGGATATGGACGTATCTTGTACTATGTTATCTATGGAAAATTTGTACCTAAACTATACCTGCGCAGAGAGTAATATGGAAAGTGATGCTAAGGGGTTTATGATTTTCTTTGCTGCATAAGCTGAGTGTGATGATGATATAGGGAAAATACCTGTAGTTAGGGAGTATGCTGATGTATTCCTTAAGGATTTTCGTGGATTACCCCCTGATAGAGAAGTGAAATTTGCAATTGACCTAGTACCGGGTTCGACCCCAATTTCCAAGACTCCATACAAAATGGCTCCAGCAGAATTAGTAGAACTCAAGAAGCAGATAGAAGAGTTATTAGAAAAGGGATTCATTCGACCTAGTGTATCTCCATGGGGTGCACCAATTTTGTTTGTTAAGAAAAAGGATGGGAGTTTAAGGTTGTGTATTGACTACAGGCAACTAAATAAGGTAATAATTAAAAATAAATATCCTTTGCCTAGAATAGATGATTTGTTAGACCAATTGGTGGGTGCTACTGTTTTCTCAAAAATTGATTTAAAATCTGGATACCACCAATTGAAAGTTAGAAATGAAGATATATCGAAAACTACATTTAGAACTAGATATGGTCATTATGAGTTTCTTGTTATGCCTTTTGGATTAACAAATGCACCTGCTATTTTTATGGATTACATGAACAGAATTTTTAGACCATATCTAGATCAATTTGTAGTTGTATTTATAGATGACATACTCATTTATTCTAGGACACCAGAAGAACATGAAACTCATTTAAATAAAGTCTTACAAACTTTGAGAGAAAAGAGACTATATGCAAAGTTGAGTAAATGTGAATTTGGGTTGCCTGAAGTCAATTTTTTGGGGCACATAGTGTCTAAAGATGGAGTATCTGTTGATCCACATAAAGTGGAAGCGGTACTAAAATGGGAAAGGCCCAGAACGGTGACAGAAGTAAGGAGTTTTCTTGGCCTGGCAGGGTACTATAGGCGATTTATCCAAGGTTTCTCTCAGTTAGCCTTACCCTTAACCAGATTAACAAGAAAGGAACAACTGTTTGTATGGACAGACAAATGTGAGCAAAGTTTTCAAGAGCTGAAAAATAGATTGACTTCTGCCCCAGTGTTGGTAATTCCTGATTCTAGTAAGCTGTTTACGATTTATAGTGATGCCTCTAGAAAAGGATTAGGATGTGTGTTGATGCAAGAAGGTAAAGTAGTTGCTTATGCATCCAGACAGTTAAGACCTCATGAAGAAAACTATCCTACACATGATTTAGAGTTAGCAGCTGTTGTATTTGCATTAAAGATTTGGAGGCATTATTTATATGGTACACAGTTTGAGGTGTTTACAGATCACAAAAGCCTCAAATATCTTTTTGATCAAAAAGAGTTGAATATGAGACAGAGACGATGGCTGGAATTTCTTAAGGATTATGACTTTACTCTTAAATACCATCCAGGAAAAGCAAATGTGGTGGCGGATTCACTTAGTAGAAAGTCCATACACATGGCGTCAATGATGGTGGAAGAGAATAAATTGATTGAAGGAATCATAGACTTAAATCTGAATGTATCTGAAAAATCTGGAGCGTTGATGGTTAGTGAAGTTAGAATTGTTAGTATCTTGGAAGAGAGGATTAGAAAAGCTTTAGAAAAAGATGATCTGGCTAAAAGGCGAATGGAACAATTAGGGCAAGAAGAAGCCAAGGATTTTAGCATGTCTGGGGAGGGATTACTTAGATTCAAAAATAGAGTTTATATACCTGATGATGATGGTTTGAGGGATGAAATTATGGAAGAGGCACACAAAAGCAGATATACCATTCATCCTGGAGTTATTAAGATGTATCAAGATTTAAAGAAAAATTTCTGGTGGTCGAGAATGAAATCTGATGTCACCTAATTTGTATCAAAGTATTTGACATGCCAAAGAGTTAAAATCGAACATCAAAGACCAACTGGATTATTACATCCTTTGGATATTCCTAAATGGAAGTGGGACAGTATAGCTATGGATTTTATTACAGGACTTCCAAGAACATCCTTAGGGAATGATAGCATCTGGGTGATTGTAGATAGGTTTACAAAATCTGCTCATTTCTTGGCTATTAAGATTACGTATTCTTTAGATAAGTTAGCTAGAATTTATATTAATGAAATTGTTAGACTGCATGGTGTACCTAACAGTATTGTATCAGATAGAGATCCTAGATTCACGTCTAGATTCTGGAGAGCTTTGCAAGAAGCAATGGGCACGAAGCTAAGGTTTAGTACTGCGTACCACCCACAAACAGATGGACAAACAGAAAGAACCATACAAACGTTAGAAGATATGTTAAGATCTTGTGTGCTAGAAATGAAAGGAAATTGGGATTCATATCTGCCATTAGCTGAATTTGCTTATAATAATAGTTTTCATTCTAGCATACAGATGGCACCATATGAAGCTCTGTATGGTAGAAAGTACAAATCTCCTTTATGTTGGGTAGAATTGAGTGAAAGAACTATCTTAGGGCCAGAACTAGTGGACCAAACCACACAGCAGATAAAGCTTATTAGGGAAAGATTATTAGCAGCACAGAGTCGTCAAAAAAGTTATGCAGATAAGAGAAGACGACCCCTAGAATTTGATGTGGATGATCATGTCTTTCTCAGAGTAACTCCAGTTACGGGTATAGGCAGGTCACTCAGAATTAAGAAGCTCCATCCCAGGTATGTTGGTCCATTTCAAATCACTAAGAGAGTGGGACCATTAGTGTATAGAATTGCCTTGCCTCCTGAATTGTCACAATTGCATGATGTGTTTCATGTTTCTCAGTTGAAAAAGTATCATCCTGATCCCTCACATATCATAAATTATGAAGGAGTAAGAATACATGAGAACTTATCATTTACTTTAGAACCAGAAAGAATCTTGGATGTACAGGTGAAGCAACTAAGGAATAAAAATATTCCTTTAGTGAAAGTATTATGGAGAAACATGACAGAGGAGGAGGCAACCTGGGAAACTGAGAAAGATATGAAAAATCGGTATCCACATCTCTTTACTTAAGGTATGTATCTCGAATTTTGAGGATAAAATTCTTTTAAAGGGGGTAGAGTTGTAATGTCCTGAATTTTTAATTCTACTATTTGAATCTCTAAATTCTGAGGCTGTAGAAATGAAGAGCACGTTTGAATTAGCTTGGTGGGTGAATCTCAAGTTGAAAGGAATTAAGAGTGTAAAGGTAAACGAAATTTTGAAGGAAAAAGGGATAGTAGGAAAAGAATTAATTTTCCTAAACAGTATAGATGATCAGAGGAGGTTAGAAAATCCTAAAAAGGGAAGTTGTCTAAGTCTGACAGTGTAAGGAATTTTAAGCAGACAGAAACCCTATGGACTAAATTGCAAAAGTACAAAATCGGTGTGGTTAAAGTGGAAAATAACCAAGAAATTGGGATCCAATATGAATAACCAAGAATTTAGGGTGTGATATGTGATTTTCTTTTAGTGAGACCATTAGACACATGACAAGTGTCATTATTAGAAGAAAATGGCAAGAATAGCCTTATTAATTGGTGAAAAAGGACTAAAATACCCTTGGAAATGTCAAAAAGGACCAATATACCCTTGAAGCTTCATGAAAGCTCTTCTTCCTTCTCCTTTCTTCTCCAAGCTGCAAAACACCTCCATGAGAGCACCAAAAACGTGCAAGAGAGAGAGAGAGAGGAGAGAGAGAAGACTTCTTTTGACTTTTTCACCCAAATATAGTGAGAATTAGGCTTAGTGGTAGAAGGGAAAGTTGCTCATCTCATCAAGCTCTATCTATTGGTATGTTTAGATTGAAGAAAGCTCAAGTTTGATCAAGATTGGTGAGCTCTAAATAAGGATTTTCAAGTTGCAGCAAGAGGTAAAAATGTTCTCCTCTAAGAGCTCTTTAATGTATTCTTTTTAGTTTCTTGAAATTTTGATGTTGGTGTGGTCAAAAGTAGTTGACCATGGAGTTTTGGATGAATTGAACATGTCTAATGGTGTTTTGGATGTTGTTATGTTGATCTATGGCTTTGGTTTGGTGTAAAAACAACAAGAGACCATGATGTACACAATAGGGTTTTAGAGGTATAATGATGCATGTGTGGATTTGGCATGATTTGTTTGGAAATTAGCTAAATTGATGAAATTAAGATGAAATATTGAATTATGAAAGTGTGTATGAAACTTCCCTTTTGAGAAGCCAAAACCATGAATGTGGAAAAAAAGGAAGGAAGGAGATTTAGCCTTTTAAATGGTGTTTTTGGAAGATCAGTAATGTACACGGGGTAGAACACGGCCCATGTTGTACCCCGTGTTCTTTGTCGAAAGCTGATCAGTAAGATACACGGGGTATGACATGGCCCGTGTTTACCCCCGTGTTCTTCTCTGAGCAGTCCAGTGAAGCCTCAAAGCAATCCAGTAAGAAACACGGCCCTAAACACGGGGTATGAGAACCCCGTGTTCTTTGTTAAATGAACAATTTAGTTTAAATTCTTCACGATTTGCACGGTTTTGCCTCCGGATCCTTTTCTAATGCATATATGTGTCATTTCAAAGCCCGAAAATAACATATAGAGCATCTAAGTATCCCTTTTAATCATTTTGCACATCATACTAAGTAGATGGATGATGAGACACATAGAACTTAAGTGCATTTGTGCGTACATTTATCAATGTGAAGAAGTGAAGAATACATTAGGTTTAAGGAAAATGATGATGTTCTAATAAGAACTATGATGTGTATTTATGTAGACTAAGGAGTGACAAGTTGGAAAGGCAAGAGAAATTGTGAAGAAGTTTTAAGTGAGAGCGAAAGAAACATCACTATTGGAAGCTTATAAAAGGTAGCTAGCTTTATCCTTAATCTCTGTTTTCTGTTACATGATTTTCTGTATATTATGCCATTGTATGGAATGTGTATGAAATAGCTATGTGCGCATCCCGGGAAGACAGTAAATGTTGTGTGTGAGGCCTATGGCCCGAGTTCCCGGGGATGATAATGCAATTGCTGTGTGCGGTACCTATGACCCGATTACCTCGGGAAGATAGTAAAATGCTATATGTGAGGCTTACGGCCCGATTACCCCGGGAAGACAGTGAAATTCCTGTGCATGAGGCCTAGGTACGATTATTTGTGATGGCCATCTAGATATCTATATAAGTCCTTGAATGGGCTTGATGATTGCTGCGTGCAGTGCATATTTCTTACAATGGTATGGAATGAGATGATAAATGACTAATTAATTTTGAAATGTATGTTTTATTTGCTTAAGGATCTGGAATGGCTTGATATATTTTTATGGTAATAGCTAGCTACTGGGAAACTTTGTTTCTTATGTTTTGTATTGTTACTAACCATTCCAGGTGATGCTTCTAAAGACCCTCATGACAAAGGAGAATAATATTTTGAAGTTGTATTAAAAATGTTTATATAGTTGGTGATGCAATATGTGATGGATGTACGATTTGTAAATTAAACATTTCATATATTACATGACCTTTGCCTATATTGTATGAAATACATATGTATTTGAGGTATTGTGAGCTAGTTTAGAGAAAAAGGCAAATTAGTATGCAATAATTACCTATTTAATGAGGATTAAGGTGTTAATAAGTAAGGGAGTTACATGCTGCCCAAACAGGTGTTAATTGTACTTGTGATCTTGTATGACTTATACCGTTTTGATAAACCCTATAGTATTTGTTGATGATGGTGATGGAGTTTAATTATGATAGAATGCTTCTTGAATACTTTGAACTTTGTTCGATTAACTAGAAAGTTTGGTGAATTAAAGATTCAGATATGTTTGTGCTAGTAAATCTTAGTTATGTTGAATTGCAAAGATGAATAATGTGAAATATTGGCTTTCGACTTTCATGAAGGTACCTTTTGATGTACGAATATCTTATTTAAACATGAAATTGGATTATGACTAGTGAAGTACTATCACGATCCTATTTTTGGATTATCATGATCAGTATAAAGATATCAACCAAATATCTTTGCAAGCCTTTCCAAATCAATTGATTTATGAAAAAATTACTATTTTCTAAAATTTTCATGATGTAAAGATGTGAGATTCACTAATATATTTTTTTGCATTAAATTAGAAGAAAATTTTCATAACTAATAAGATTCAATCTTTTAAATACATTTTAGAAAATTAGACATATCAAAATCTCTTGAGAGTCAAAATTCAAGTCAAATAAAAGAAATTTCCTTTTTAATTTAGGGAGATAATTGAAACATAATGACTTTAAAAAACAGAAACTTTTGGTGAAGTGATTTCAAAAAATATTTATTAATTAGAAGGTCATTACTTCTAGCAAATTCTTAAATAGATAGTTTTCAAAAAAATATTTCAAAAAAATAATTTATTAGAAATACAAACTGGTATTATATTTATAAAACTTGTCTAAATATTAATTTTTTGAAAATTTCTTAAGAAACCAAAAAGATGTTTTAAGTGATAAATTTTTTAAAGCTAGGTAATTTTTTTTTCATATTTTTCAAACCATGAAAGCCACACAATAGAATAGGATTATGTTTATAAAACTCAAAATGATCGAAAAGACCTTTCTTGATTTAAAATAGTTTGGATATAACTTTAAGTTTAGAAATTAATTTATTTTCTTTATAGACAAATAAAAAATCATTTAAGTTTAAAATTATGTGAACAATACTAAAAATTACCTTGGAAATATTTAGAAAAATACTTGGAAAAGATATATCTTTACCTTTAATGATGGTGAAAACTCTTTGTCTTGTGTTTCCTTGAAAATTATCATGAAATCCTCTATTATTATTTTGTAACATCCTTTGAATAAAATGTATATAAAAAGAGATAGATGAAATATACAATCATCTAAATTAAACATATGCATCTTTTTTACAAATAGAGCATTACGATTTTACTATACCTTTTGTATCAAAATTACTATGACAATGCTATATTTTGTTAGTGCAAATATGTATAATAACTACAAATCAAAAGAAAGAACACAAAGTGATAATTAACAACATAGCTATTTACTAATGCATCAAAAAATAAAAACTTATATCTATCTTATGGTTCTTAGTAAGGGTATATGGAACTTCTATCGATATGTACCATAATGTGTGCATGCTCCACCAAATGTCTGTAAGCTCAATGGGTGGCATTGGGCATGGTATCTGTGAAGATATATCCACAAGTAGAGTGTCATGACCCTAATTTATGGGCATCATGACCAAAGTAAAGACACCTTACTAGTCTCAATCTACTAGCAAAACATCTTTACAAGCTTTTTTAAAATATTTTTTACTCTTTACTATTTAACTTTACTACAGAAAATAATGAACAATTATGGAAAATAAAATTTATGGCATGTGCACTTGAAAGCAAAACATAATTTACATATATGAAAAGGTTTATACAAAAGTTCCAAAATAGTACAAATATACAAAAATTAATATATAGATACTAAATTTAATACAAAAAGACTCCTAATTTGAACCATCTTGTGGCCAATCAAGATCTTCATCAAGATCCTCTTCAAGATCCAATTTTACAGGTGGGGAATGCGGAGGCATATTAATTGAATTAGAACTACTTGTTATATCTCTCTACGAACGAATTGGCAACATAGGGTTTATTACAAAAAAGTTTAACTTAGAATTTATTCTTTTTAGATCTATAAAATAGTCAATATGAGGTCCTTGTGCAAACATACGGAATTTGTACTCAAATATTATCAAGAAAGTATCCCATGGTATTAGATTTGGAATCTATAAATAAAAGATTAATAATGGAGAGTGAGTACTAATATGTTCTATGGGTGGCTATATGTAATGTCCCGAATTTTCAATTCTATTATTTGAATGTTTAATTTCTGAGGCTGTAGAAATGAAGAGCATGATTGGATTAACCTGGTGAGTGAATCTTAAGTTGAAAGGAATTAAGTGTAAGGTAAACGAAATTTTGAAGGAAAATGATAGTAGGAAAAGAATTAATTCTCCTAAGTAGTATAAATGATCAGAGGAGGTTAGAAAACCCTAAAAAGGGAAGTTGCCTAAGTCTGACAGTGTAAGGATTTTTAAACAGACAGAGACCCTATGGACTAAATTGCAAAAGTGCAGAATCGGGTGTGGTTAAAGTGAAATAACTAAGGAATTGGGATTTAATATAAATAACTAAGAGTTTTGGGGTGCAATATATGATTTTTATTAGTGTGAGCAATGGATTTATGACAAGTGTCATTGTTAGAAAAATAATGGCAAGAATAGCCTTACTTTTGGTGAAAAAGGACTAAAATACCCTTGGAATTGTCAAAAATGGCAAGAATGCCCCTAGAAGCTTCATGAAAACTCTCCTCTCTTCTCCACTTTTCCAAAAGCTGCAGAAAATCTCCATGAAAGCTCCAAAACGTGCAGGAGAGAGAGAGAAAGAGAGAGAAAGTTTCTTTTGAGTTTTTCACCCAAAAATACCAAGATTCAAGCTAAGGTGTAGAAGGGAAAATTGCTCCTCTCATCAAGCTCTATCTATTGGTGTCTCTAGATTGAAGAAAAGCCCAAGTTTGATCAAGTTTGGGGAGCTCCAAGTGAGGATTTTCAAGTTGCACCAAGAGGTAAAAATGTTCTCCTCTAAGAGCTCTTTAATGTACTCTTCTTAGTTTCTTGAAATCTTGAGGTTGGTGTGGTCAAGGGTGATTGAACATGGAGTTTAGGATGATTTGAGTATGTTTAATGGTGTTTTAGATGTTGTTATGTTAAGCTATGGCTTTGGTTTGGTGTAAAAATAGCAAGAAACCATGATGTACACACTTGGGTTTTAAAGGCATAATGGTGCATGTGTAGAGTTGTCATGATATGTTTGGAACTTGGCTAAAATGATGAAGTTAGAATAATTTCTATGAAGCTTAAAGCCTATGAAAGATGAAACTTTGATTTGTGAAAGTGTTTGTGTGCATTTTTCCTTTTGAGAAGCCAAGAATTTGAATATGAAAAAGAAGGAAGGAAGGAGTTTTAACTGTTTAATGTGTTTTCGGAGGATCAGTGATGTACACGGGGTAGAACACGGCCCGTGTTGAACCCCGTGTACTTCGTCGAAGGCTGATCAGTGTGCTACACGGGGTGCAACACTCCCCGTGTTTACCTCAGGACTAAAGGGCAGTAAGGTACACGGGGTAGAACACGGCCCGTGTTCACCCCCGTGTTCTTTGTCGAGTAACCCAGTGAAGCCTCGAAGTGATCCAGTAAGGAACACGGCCCTGAACACGGGTTATGAGACCCTCGTGTTCTTTGTTAAGTGAACTTTTTGGCTTGATTTCTTCATGTTTTGCATGGTTTTGCCTTTGGATCCTTTTCTAATGTTTATATGTGTCATTTCAAGGCTTGAAAGCAAAGTATAGAGCATCTAAGTATGCATTTAATTAAGTGGAGAAAGTAAAGAATACATGAGGATTAGGAAAAGTGATGATGTTCTAATAAGAACTATGATGTGTATTTGTATAGACTAAAAATTGACAAGTTGGAAAGGCAAGGGGAAGTTACAAAGGAGTTTTAAGTGAGAGCAAAGGGAACATCACATTGGAAGCTTGTGAAAGGTAGCTAGCTCTATCCTTAAGCTCTGTTTCTATTCACATGATTTTCTGTATATTATGCCATTGTATGGAATGTGTATGAGATAGCTGTGTGCACATCCCGGGAAGACAGTAATACTGTATGTGTAAGGCCTATGGCCCGAGTTTTCCCCGGGATGGTAATGAAAATTGCTGTGTGCGGTACCTATGGCCTTTAGAGTACCTCGGGAAAACAGTGTGATACTGTGTGAGTAAGGCCTATGGCCCGAGTTATCCCCGGGAAGACAGCGTGATGCTGTATATGAGGCCTAGGTACGATTATCTGTGATGGCCATCTAGATATTGATTGAGATAAGTCCTTGAATGGGCTTGATAATTGCTGTGTGCAATACATATTTCTTATAATGGTATGATGTTGAATTTGATGACAAATGAGTAATTGATTTCGAAACGTATGATTTATTTGCTTAAGGATCTGGAATGATTTGATATGTTTTTATGGCAATAGCTAGCTACTGGGAAACTTTGTTTCTCATGTTTTTCTATTTTGTTACTAACCATTCTAGGTGATGCTTCCAAAGGCTCTCATGATAAGGGACAATAATGTTTTGAAGTTGTATATCAAAAGTGATTGTATAGTTGGTAATTTTGTAAGTGATGGATGTATATTTTGTAAATTGAACTTTTGTATAATTATATTACTCTTGTTCATGTTGTATGAAATACAGAAATTTGAGATATCCCGTATTAGCTTGAGGTAGATGGCAAATGAGTGCGTAATAATCATCTAATAATTGAGGAATAAGGTGTTAATAAGTAAGGGAGTTACACTATACCTTTCCTTTCTTATGGAGTTCTTGTTAAAATAAATCAAAGACATAACACTAAACAATGTAAATGTCAATATAAATGAGTATTAATTAATTTAACTCTATCATATCTATTTAACTCTATTGCATCTATTATAACCTTTTTGTTTAATGTTTACAAAGATCATCCTAATGAATAACAATAATTAACATATAAGTTTCTGTTAGGGTTTGGATCAACATACCTAGCGGAATTTTAAAATTTTGATCTAAAACCTTTTTAGGATTTATGCAAAAGTCATAAACCAGTATTAGGGTTTTACCTTATTTGTGCTCGTATTCTTTTTGAATCAATCCTTGAGAATCCGAGATGAATCAAACGCCGATAGGAAGGTACAACGTCTCTAAGGTATTCATGTAACTCCCTTACTTAGTAATACCTTAATCCCTTATTAAATAGGTAATTACTACATAATTAGACCTTATAGAGCCTAATTAGGATTCTGAGAAAATGAAATATTACAAATTCTGAGTTTCTGAAATTTTCTGCATATTTCCAAAATTGCTAGTCCAACTTCAAAAATATGAAAAACTACTTTCCAAAAATTTAAAAAAATCACAAAATTTTTCCCATGAACCCTCTACTCATTGACTTCATCCTGTAAAAATTTGATATCATTTGGACATCATTTGTTCTCTTAAAATTTACAGCAAAGTAAACTCATTTCAGTTCTGTCCAGAATTCACAGCACCGAAAGTAGGCCCTTATTTCAGGAGGTAAATCATCTCCAATTAAGCTCAAATTTGGTATGGAACTTTATAAATATGTTAAATGCTTGTCATAAAATTTTCAGACAAAAATTCATCCATTTACTCCCTCAAAATGCCAAGATACAACTGGCACTCAGCACTATGACAAGAACAGGACAGTCCAAAACGTGTAACAATTTCCCATAACAAATGAGATCATTTTGGGCTGAATTTTGGCACAAAGTACATTAGTATGTAAGGTTCATCCCTGAATTTTATAATGATTTTTAGAGGACCATAACTCAGTCAAAAATCCATGTAAACAGACCCAACTCACTGCCCTACGAGATTACTGTTCATTTGATTAGTTACTATTCATTTGGTTATTTCTAACTTCACACATATTGCATACTAAATGCCTTCTACTCCAAACTAGCTCACAATACATCAAATTCTTATATCTCTTACAACATAGGAAAAGTTTACATGATCATACAATAATTCAAGTTTACAAAACACACATAATATACATTCTTAATACAAAAACAAACTCATCCATGTTCAATCCTTTCTAGGAAGGCTTTTGGAAGCATCACCTGAAGTGGTTAGTAAATAATATAAAAGTATAGAAAAAAAAGTTTCCTAGTAGCTAGCTAGTGCAAGAAAAATACATTAAGCCATTCTAGATCCTTAAGCCAATAAAACATACATTTCAAAATCAATTAGTCAATCATTTAAGACATTATTTCGTACCATTGTAATTTAATACCATTGTAGGAAACATGCACCGCACACAGCAATCATCAAGCCTATTCAAGGACTCATATAAATATCTAGATGGCCATCATAGATAATCGTACATAGGCCTCATACATAGCAATTTCACTGTCTTCTTGGGATACTCGGGCCATAGGCCTCGCATACAGCATTTCACTATCTTCCTGAGATACTCGGGCCATATGTACCACACACAACAATTTTATACACATTCCATACAATGTCACAAGATACAGAAAAGCATGCAAATAGGAAACAGAGGTTAAGGATAAAGCTAGCTACCTTTTAAAAGTTTCCAATGATGATGATTCATTTGCCCTCACTTGACAATTCCTCTACAAATTCCTTGCCTTTCCAACTTGTAGTTTTTCTTTTTGTTCTACACATAAATACACATTATAGCAACCATTAAAACACCATCATTCTTTCTCATCATTCCAAACCTTCCAAAACGCAATTAAATAGCTAAAATTCTTTTCCTCCTTATTTTTTCCTTCTCATGGTTTTGAGACTTCAAAGTGAGGTTTCCACACAAGCTTTCATAATTCAAAATTTCACCTTCCATAGGCTCTATAATTCACAAAAATCATTCTAATTTCATTAATTTAGCCAAATTCCAAGCAAAACATGCCATACACATACATACACCATTAGGCCTTTAAAACCTTAATTCATACATCATGATTTCTTGTTATTTTTATACCAAACCAAAGCCATACATCAACTTAACAACATCCAAAGCATCATTAGACATACTTAAATCATCCAAATCCCATGGTTAACCTTCCTTTGACCACACAAACATCATGATTTCAAGAAACTAAAAAGAGCACCTTAAAGAGCTTTGAAAGGAGAACAAATTTACCTCTTGGAGCAACTTGAAATTCCCAACTCGAAGTTCATTAAACTTGATCATACTTAATATTTCTTCAATCTAAACACACCATATGATGGAGCTCAATGAGAGGAGCAATTTTATCTTCTACACCAAGTCCTAATTCTCAAGATTTCTAGGTGAAAAAGGCCAACAAAAATTTCTCTCTCTTTTTTCTCTCTGTCACACATTTAAGCTTGCTCTCATGGAGTCATCTACGATTTTGAAGAAAAATGGAGAAGAAGGAAGAACTTTCATGACAATTCAAGGGTATTTTGATCATTTCTTGAATTATCAAGGGCATTTTGGTCCTTTCTCACTAATTAGTAAGGCTATTCTTGAAATTTCTTTATAAAAATGACACTTGTCAAGTGTCTATTAGTCACACTTTATGGAATTACATACTAGACCCTAAATTCTTGATTATTTGTACTTTAAGCCACACTTTGTTTTGTACTTTGCAATATAGTCCATAGAGTTACCTGACTGTTTGAAAATCCATAGACTGTTAACTTAGACAAGTTTCATTTCTAGGGTTTTCTAACCTCCTCTGATCATCTATAGTATTTAGGAAAATTAATTCCTTTTCTATTGCTTCCTTTCCTTCAAAATTTTAGTTACATTTATACTTAACACCTTTCAACTTGGAATTCATATACTAAGCTAATTTAGACATGCCCTTCATTTCTACAGCCTCAAAATACAAAGATTCAAATGATAGAACTTAAAATTTAGGACATTACAATCCACACGGAGTGAACAACTTCTCCCCTTCATGAAACTACTAGGATTCGTTTCTCTCACTAGGATTGGGTTTGGATGTTTTCTAGAGTGATTTAGGGTTTGATTAAAGCCAATGTGTGTTATGTAATGTGCTTCCTTCAAGTCCTTTTTATAGAACTAAGGCATATCACAATCCTAGTCCCACTATGATAATACTTCAAAAATCCTAATCATACTAAATAACTATCACATTATCCTTATCCTAGTAAGAGTGAGGAGAGTTAGAACTTATTTATTAATTATCTAATATTAGATAATAATAATATTATCTCATAATATGATTATCTAATATCTAATAACGTAATTATATGATATTACTTTAATATCAAATAATATCACATAATATAATATATATATATTACATGAATAAATATATATTTTCTTAATAATATATATATGCACGAAAATAAGTTCAATTAATTGAATTTTAGTCTAACTAAAATTCAATTAATTATTGTCTCATTCCTACTCCTTTTGTGTGATGCTGTAGGTTTTTACTACGCTGATAATGACTCATTTTAAGCCATAAATAGTGAGCGGTATCTAGCAATACATTACTGCCACTCAAGTAGTAAGAATGTCTATGATTCGATATTTACCTAATATATGATCAACATTTTGTATCATAATCCCTTTTGTAACAATATCCAAATCAAACTAGAGGCATGGAGTGTGTCGTCCTCATCAATGTTCAATTTATATTTCTTGATACTAAGTAGACTTAAAATAAATTATCAATATCACATATTGATCCAATTAAGCATGGGCATACATTTCTAAGTCTCACTCAATCAAAGGGTCCAAGGATATTTCTCTTTTATACAAGAGTAACAAAATTCCATCTATATCACTTACTTCCCTCTGCATGATTTGTGACACACCCAATTAACATCCTACTTGTCATCCCGATTAAAGGTGACATAGAACGACATCAAAGTAAGTAACTCCTCATGTAGGGAACCGTAGTCACTTTAGATCAAAGGATTATGGGCATTTGTGATCATATGAGAATAACTAATGATACATTTATCCATGCAATATTCTCACAGTGGGCCAGTCCAGTATATTATTCACTAATAATGTACTCATGTATTGACTTGATATCACATATCCATGATTCATAATCATCAGTTACTATACATGCTAGTCTCGATGTATTATTACTATCCTTTTCGTAATAATACTTGACTAGAGGCATTTTAGGAATAACAAAGTTATTTCAAGGATAATTATTATATTTAAGTTATAATTTGCACAAAATAAAATAAAATAAAATAAAATAATTATATTACTAAAATGAAACGTAATACATTGTGTAATATTGTAATCATCTCTATGATTAGCTTCTAGGAAACACATCAACAGTTTCTTCTTATATCTTCAATCCATCTTTATCTCTTACCATCCTAAGCATTAAATCTCTAACCCTTACCATTCCTCTCCTTCTCAACAAAGGATATAAATCTCCCCCTTCTTGATTCATGTACAAAGTGAGTAATAATAAGATATTAGTCATAACATCAATTATTTATTTCAATTTCATTAGATATGGTCAAAATAGGAACCATGCCATAAAACCTATTTCTATATACAATCATATCTTGTCATTTCTTAACAAACGTACATAAATTTAACATGCACTCAACTTCTTTCAATATATATAATGGCACTTAAGGTTGACCCAAGTAACTTTCTCATCCTTATTAATGAGAACACATAATACATGTGAATAGCTAGTAACATGGTTCCTATATCATCATCTATCCTATACCTTTAAATGCTTTTCAATATTACTAAAAAAAATGTTAAATAATTAGTATATGCTATTGCCTAGTGCCCTTAAGAGCTTTCAAATCAATTCAAAATTTTACCAAAATTTATCCTAACAATCATAACATAATATTATACATGAAATATCAATTATTTTGCAACTTTTATCCCCACAAGTATTATTCATGGAGAACCCAAATGGGAGTTTTAATAAGGCAGCATATGTACATTTATAATTCGAGCTACTTTTCATCACTCAAATGAAAGCCAATTACTATTAAACTTTATTGTGACATTCTTAATGTGTTAAATAAAGAATAATTCAATTTTTGAATAATTAATTTCGTGGGTTTACCCATGCACCAATGGCATGTACTTAAAGCTACTAAATTCAAATAATACTAGAGCTGTAAAACCAAAACAATTATTTGAGCAACCAAATTAAGTTCAATTGCTTCCAAATTTTGACACAAGCTTAATAACATCCACATATGGAGTTTCATAATTTTTCTCAATCATTTAATGGTTCAAAAAATTCAAAACCCGAGAATACATAGAACAAGATTCTGAAGTTGGCAGTTTTGAGTGTTCCACTTTTAACTTAATTTCTTATGTATCTGAAAATTTCAAAAAAATTCTTGATTTATTCTAGAATCATTCTAACACTAAATATAACTTTAAAATGCTAAGGATTAAAATTTTAACAACTTTTAAGCCATGATTACAAATAGAAATAGAAGTATCTCATAGAGCTACCCTAACCCAATTTTGATCCTAGAATTTTTTTATGATCATTTTTTAAAGAAAAATTTAATAAATCATCTCTAACTCATTTCAAAACTATAATATCCACATAATATGGTCATAATAACATATATAAATCCTCATAGTCAAACCATCTAACATCACCACTTAAATTACAATTATAATGATAATTTTATGAAATTTCTTCATCTATTTTGAGAAAACTCAATAGAATAAGGGGTAATTGCCACTGATCTTAACCTCTTGAATTCCCAAACTTGTAAAAACCCTTTAGAAGAAAACAAGAATAAATCTATTAAAATAAATCAAATTCTAGAAGTTTAGAAAAAGAAATAGCCATGAAAACTTGAAAAAGGATGAAAAAAACCCTAAATTACATTGCTAGAATTAAAGAACCAAGTTGAAAAACCCCTTTGGATGTGTTGGAAATTTGAAAAACCTTATGGAGAGATTTGGAGCATTCCAAGGCTAGGATAGGAAATATGGGTAGAAAAATATAAATTTTTAACCATAAAACCCTATATATACACACCCTAATTTACCTAAGCTTTTAGTGTAAGTTTTTTATTAAAAATTTTTGTGAAATTTCTTCATAATGAATGACACATGGGGGAGCATAGTTTTGCTTCTAAAATTAGAAGATTTTTATCTCAAACCAATAAATTTTAGCCAAATAAAATACCTTATAATAATCACTAACAAATACCCTTGATTTTGCAAGTTTTTACCATTTTACTAAGATTTTTTCTACACACTTGGGCCTTTATTTTTGGTTCTGAATTTTTTTTGGTTCAAAGCCATATTTAAGCCCTAAGATGTTGTACTAAGTTAGTCCAAATAAATGAAAATGATTTATTATGAATTAATGCTCAATCTCTAAGTGTTCGAAATCAGGCCCTTTTTTCCATTACCTATAAGTTTGATAAAAATTCTAGGTAGATATATCCTAAATCTATCTTTATGGTTTTGCTAAGTTTTACATGATTTATTATAGAGTTTCTATTAGGGTAATTTCTATCCAAAACTTCTTAAGTTTTCTTGTTATATTGGGATATTACACAAAGTGAGTAATATAATTGTTGAGAATTCGGATTGTTACATGCAGCGAAATTTCAAAATTTTCATCGGAATTCTACCTAGGATCCATGTAAAAAGCATAAATCAATGATTAGGGTTTTACCTATTGGGCACTCGTATTTCTACTGATTAAAACTTGAGAGCGGATGAATCAAATGCTGATCGAAAGGTACAACATCTCTACAGTATCCACACAGAGTGAACAACGACCTCTCACCCTCTACGAATCTGCTAGGATGCATTTTTCTCTTTAGGAATTAGGATTGGATGTTTTCTGAGTGATTTAGGATTTGTATGGAAGCTTTGAGCGTGTCTTTCATGTGCTGCCCTCAAGCCCCTTTTTATAGAAATCAAGCAAGCCACAATCCTAGTCCTACTAGGATAATACTTCCAAAATCCTAATTACACTTAACAACTCATCTTATCCTTATCCTAAAGATAATGAGGAGAGATAAAACTTATCAATTAATTATCTAATATTAGATAATATTATCTCATAATATAAATATCTTAATATTAGATAATTGCATATAGTTATCAAATATCAAAATAATATTATCTCATAATATATTTATCTAATATCTGATAACGTAATTATTTGATATTACTTTAATATCAAATAATATTATCAAATAATATGACATAATATTATATATATATATATATATATATATATATATATATATATTACGTGAATAACATATTATTATTCTTAATAATAATATATATGCACAAAAATAAGTTCAATTAATTGGATATTAATATAATTAAAGTCTAATTAATTATTGTCTTATTCCTACTCCTTTTGTGTGACCCTGTAGGTTCTTACTATGTTGACAATGACTCATTATTGAGCCATAGACAGTGAGCGGTGTCTAGCAATACATCACTGCCACTCAAGTAGTAAGAATGTCTGTGATTCGACATCCACCTAATACATGATCAACGTTTTGCATCATAACCCTTTTATAATAATATCCAAATTGAACTGGAGGCATGGAATGTGTCATCCTCATTAATGTTCAATTTATATTTCTTGATACTGAGTAGACTTAAAATAAATGATTAATATCACATATTAATCCAATTGAGCATGGCCATGCATTTCTAAGTCTTACTCAATCAAGGGGCCCAAGGATATTTCTCTTTTATACAAGAGTAACAAAATCCCATCGACATCACTCACTTCCCTCTGCATGATTCATGACACACCTAATCAATGCCCTATTTGTCATCCTGATTAAAGGTGACATAGGACAATATTAAAGTGAGTAATTCCTCATATAGGAAATCGTAGTGACTTCAGGTCAAAGGTTTATGTGTATTCGTGATCATATGAGAATAACTTATGACACATTTATCCATGCAATATTCTCATAGTGGCTCAGTTCAGTACATTGTTCACTAATAATGTACTCATATATTGACTTGATATCACATATCCATGATTCGTAATCATTAGTCATTATATGTGCTAGTCTCGATATATTATTACTATCTTTTTCGTAATAATACTTAACTAGGGGCATTTTAGTAATAGCGAAGCTATTCCAATGATAATTATTATATTAAGTTATAAATCGTGCGGAATAATAATAATATTATAAAAATAAAATATAATAATTAAATTACCTAAAATAAAATATAATACATTGTGTATTACTTCAATCATCTATATGATTGGTTCCTAGAACACACACCAACAATCTCCCACTTGGACTAGAGCCAATTAGTCTTGTATTTAATACCAAGTGACATAGTATGAGCATTATGCTTTTTCTACGCTAAAGGCTTTGTCAGTGGATCAGCGATATTCTCATCAGTTGGTACTTTGCATATTTTCACATCTCCTCTATCGATGATTTCTCAAATGAGATGGAAGCGCCTAAGTGTATGTTTGGATCACTGGTGAGATCTAGGTTCCTTGACTTGTGCAATGGCTCCATTGTTGTCACAATAGAGATCCACTAGGTTTGCAATGCTAGGAATAATGCCAAGTTTAGTAATGAACTTTTTTATCTAAACAGCCTCTTTTGATGCATCAGAGGCAGCAATATACTCAGCCTCTGTAGTAGAGTCGGCCACTATTTCCTGCTTTGAACTCTTCCAGCACACAGCACCACCATCTAGGCTAAATACATAACCTGACTGCGATCTAAAGTCATCCTTATCGGATTGGAAAATGGCATCAGTGTAACCTTTTACAACAAGTTCTTCCTCTCCTCCATATATTAAGAATGAATCCTTAGTCCTTCTTAAGTACTTAAGGATATTCTTAACAGCAGTCCAATGAGGTTCACCTGAATTTGACTGGTACCTGCTCGTCATGCTTAAAGCATACGAGACATCAGGACGAGTACATATCATGGCATACATGATAGATCCAATTGCTGATGCATATGGTATCTTATTCATGCGGTCCTTCTCATCTTGTGTCAAAGGACACTGAGCTTTGGACAAATTTATGCCATGCGACATAGGCAAAAATCCTCTTTTAGATTCTTGCATGTTAAACTGTTTTAACACTTTATCTATGCATGTACTTTGACTTAGGCCAATCAATTTTCTTGATCTATCTCTATAGATCTTAATACCTAGTATATAGGCAGCTTCACCTAAGTCTTTCATCGAGAAATAATTCCCTAACCAAGTCTTTACTGTTTGTAGTGTAGGGATATCATTTCTGATGAATAGTATGTCATCCACATACAATACAAAGAAAATAATTGTGCTCCCACTAACCCTTTTGTAAACACAAGATTCATCTTCATTTTTTATGAATCCAAATTCTTTGATTGCTTCATCAAAATAAAGATTCCAACTTTGTGAAGCTTGCTTTAATCCATAAATGGATCGTTGTAACTTACATACCTTTCCAACAGTTTTAGGAATGACAAAACCCTTGGGCTATGTCATGTACACATCCTCGAGGAGCTTTCCATTAAGAAAAGTAGTTTTGACATCCATATGCCAGATTTTGTAATCATAAAAAGCTGCAATAGAAAGTAAAATCCGAATGGATTTAAGCATGGCAATTGGGGAATAGGTCTCATCATAGTCTATACCATGAACTTGCTTATAACCTTTTGTAACTAATCGTCCCTTAAAGGTTTGCACGTTACCATCCATGTCGGTTTTCTTCTTGAAAACCCATTTGCACCCAATGGGTTTTACCCCTTCAGGTGGATTAACCAAAGTCCATACTTGGTTAGTATACATGGAATCCATCTCAGATTTTATGGCCTCAAGCCACTTCTTAGAGTCTGGCCCTTTTATAGCTTCTTGGTAAGTTATAGGCTCATCTTGATCCATGAGCAAAACATCGCCATTTTGAGTCACAAGAAATCCATATCTCTCGGGTTTATGGTGTATCCTACCAGACTTACGTGGGCCTTGTGTTACTTGAGCTAGTTCTTGACCAACAACATCTTGTAGTCTTTTTTCAGGCTCTATTATAGGTTCAGTGTTACTTTGTGAGTCTCGCACTTCTTCGATTTCTACTTTCCTTCCATAGATTTTCTTAGAGATAAATTCTCTTTCCAGAAAAACACCAGTTCGTGTGACAAACACTTTGCCTTCACTAGGATTATAGAAATAGTATCCCTTAGTTTCCTTAGGATACCTTACAAAGTAGCACTTGTCCAATTTAGGTCCGAACTTATTAGAAACTTGACGTTTTACGTAGGCCTCACAACCCTAAATCTTCATAAAAGATAAGCTGGGACGTTTCCCAGTCCATATCTCATATGGAGTCTTTTGAACCATTTTAGAGGGAACACAATTGAGGGTAAAAGTAGTTGTCTCTAAAGAATGCCCCCAAAAGGAAATTGCAAGATCTGTATGACTCATCATAGATTGTACCATGTCTAACAAGGTACAATTCCTCCTTTGTGAAACACCATTCCATTGTGACGTTCCAAGTGGAGTGAGTTGTGATACTACACCACACTCCTTTAGATAGTCATCAAATTCTTGGCTTAAGTATTCTCCACCTCGATTTGATCAAAGTGTTTTAATACTTTTACCAAGTTAGTTTTACATTTCATTCTTGAATTCCTTGAACTTTTCAAAGGATTCTGATTTGTGTTTCATAAGATACACATATCCATATCTACTGAAATTATCAGTAAATGTAATGAAGTACTGGAAACCTCCTCTAGCAGGTGAACTAATAGGCCCACATACATCAGTATGTATGAGACTTAATAGATCATTAGCCCTTTCACTGTGTCCAGTGAATGGTGTTTTAGTCATTTTACCTAGCAAACAAGATTCGCATATTTCATGTGATTCAAAATTAAATGAATCCAAGAATTCATCTTTATAGAGCTTGGATATGCGCTTCTCATTTATATGGCCCAAACGACAATGCTAGAGATAGGTTAGATTTAAATCATTTGATTTAAATTGCTTAGTGTTTATGTTATAGACAAGCATTTCAAGATCAAGAATATAGAGCCCATTGAACATTTGTGCACTGCAATAAAATATTTCATTTAAATAAACTGAACAACTTTTGTCCTTTATTATAAATGAAAAACCTTTCTTGTCCAAACAAGAAATAGAAATAATATTCCTGCTGATAGTAGGCACAAAATAACAATCCTCTAATTCTAATACTAAACTAGAAAGTAAAGATAGATAATATGTTCCTACAGCTAGCGCAGTAACTCTTGCTCCATTGCTAACTTGTAGGTCCACTTCGCCTTTAGCTAGAGTCCTACTCCTTTGTAGTTCCTGACATTTGTACAAATGTGAGAACCACATCCGATAACTAATACCCAAGATGTAGAAGTGGAAACATTAATTTCTATAACATAGATACCTGAAGCAGAAGTCTCACTTCCCTTCTTCTTTTTCAAATCTTCCAAATAGACCTTACAGTTTATTTTCCAATGTCCAGTCTGACCGTAATGGAAGCATGTCATTTCCCTAGCCACACCCCCTTTTGGTTTCAATGCAGAGGATTTAGACTTAGGCTTGCCTTTAGATTTGGAATCCTTCTTATTTTTGCCCTTGCCTTTTCCTTTGCCTTTGGCCTTTTGAACCATCATTATGGTATTAGGCTTAGTCTTTTGCAAATTTTGTTCAACAGTTCTTAACATGCTTAATAATTTTGGCAATGGTTTGTCAATTTCATTCATGTTATAATTCATGATAAATTGACCATAACTCTGTGGCAATGATTACAGAATTAAGTCAGTGGCCAACTCTTGACCTAGTGGAGCACCCAATCTCTCAAGGTTCTCAACATACTTAATCATTTTGAGTACATGAGGCCCAACAGGGTTTCCTTCTGCCAGTTTACACTGAAACAAGGCTTTTGTCACCTCAAACCTCTCATGCCGAACTTGGCCTTCATAAAGCTTCTTAAGATGCCCAAGCATGTCATAAGCTTCCATGTTCTCATGTTGCTTCTGAAGCTCAGAGTCCATGGTAGCCAACATGAGACAACCGACATCTAATGCGTCATCATGATGCTTCTTATAAGCATCCTTTTAAGCTCGAGGGGCAATAGCTTCAGGTTCTTGAGGAACAGGTTCCTCTAGGACATACATTTTCTGCTCATGTTTGAGGACTATCCTCAAATTCCTGTACTAGTCTAGGAAGTTTGTCCCATTCAGTTTATCCTTCTCAAGGACCGATCACAGTGATAAGTTATTTGATGTATTAGCCATTGGTTATCTACGACAGAAATATGCAAAGTAAGTATTAAATTTAAAACATTTAATAAAGTCTTTTATTAAATGTACCTCCCACTATTTCATTCAAATTAATAGCCCTCACTATTAATTTAGAAAGTCATATTGTCTAAGCTTTCTAGTGGGCCAATATCCATATTTCACCAAGCCTTAAGCTAGCTTTGGCTAATCACTTAAAACTTAGTTATTTAGGTAGGTAACACTTACCAATTGTATCATATACAACTCTTGGATAGTTGGGTGAACAACACTTGTTCTCGTCCATCTTATGAACTAAAGCCCAACTTTATACCTTTAGGTCTTAATCCTATTGAGATATCCTAGTTAAGTCGGACCCAATATTTGACATTCGGATATCACTATTATCTAGTCGCATCTCACCAAAATAAACGAGGTACCTTGCTTTGGCAAACCTACCTTATGTCGATCAAGGCCTTGATGAGTGCCAAATATTGGAAGGCATCATAAATTATTACTAACTTAATATTTTAAATGAGGGATTTTAACTTAATTATTATTAGATCTCACCATAACTAGCCTATTTATTCATGCAATATATCTACCATATCTCATATATTATATAAAGTAAATGAATAAAATAGACTACCGTATATCATATATCATGCAATGAATAGAACTATCACATAGTAAGAACACATTCTATCACATAATAAATGCATGCTCATCAATATCATCACATAATAAAGAAATCAAAATGTCACATAGTATGACCCCAAAATTCTATTTTCTAATGACATTCCTAACTAACTCCTTAGCTTCTTCTTGTCCTATAGCTCCTTAGCTTCTCCTTGTTCCAAGCCAAGAATGCTCCATTGCAATTACAAATTTACAACAGAAATCCCAAGCTTCATTCAGGGGGAGTGAGATGAGAAGAGAATATACATTAGAAAAATAGAGGAAGACACGACACTCAGGTCGTATTTAAAATCCGTCCATAAAAACTCCAAGGGCCATACTATGTAACACATTTATGCATCATATGTAATAATTGCCAAGAAATATATGTAACCAAGATAAGGAGGATGATTGACATATATATTTCATAACATAATCATCATAAAAAATCAGGTTCTAAAATAGCATCTTAAGAATAAAAATAATTTTTGAACATTATGCAGAGTTAGCACGGCGGTCCCGCTAGCCGGTTAGTTGGCGAGGGTCAAGGGGGTAGAGCCCCTTGCCAGGGGGGGTGGGGGGGCGGAGCCCCCCCGACCAAAAATTGAATTCATCTGACATTCAAATTTCAATTCATTTTGCTAACAATTGACACACCCCAAGTCAAACAATTCGACTATATGATTGACATTCAAATCATAGTTTCAAAATAGGATTTACGTCCAAACACTTTGAATAATTTTAATCATATTAATACAGATCCATCCATGTTCAAATAAACTACAACATACATATACCTCATAGACCAGATTCAACTTAATCATATTTAAACGATTTTAAACAGGTCCTTACAGATTCAAAATTGATCACATTAATTCTATGCTAACTAGGTTATATGCTTTAAATGCAGAGAACATCCCATATTCAGAACAGACTCAAGGGTTTATCATATGAAAACTTAGAATTAAATACTAATCCAGAACGCATATATATATCACCCATATATAACTTGACTTAAGGATTAAGTTTAATTAAATCTGATTCATAATAGAACCTATTTACATCAGAATTGCGCATGAAACAGATTTGAATGTGAAGCAGAAAAATGCATAATCAATTAATCTCATCAATTGATAATCATATTTGAAATTCAGATCATATATATCATATATATATTTATGAAATCAGAACCATACATGAGTTTGCATATATCTCATATATATCTAATTTAAATAGAAACTGATTTGATATTAATTTATCACATAAACATTCATCAAAACGTGTAACTTTTGATTTAAACCGAAACAAATTTGACATGTATTTATCATATAAATATTCATCAAAGACAGTAAAACACATAATCAGAACTATGTTTTTGCAAGAAGCTCTGATACCATTGTTGGGAATTCGGATTATTACATGCAGTAGAATTTCAAAATTTTGATCTGAATTCTACCTAGGATCTATGCAAAAAGCATAAATCAATGATTAGGGTTTTACCTATTGGGCACTCGTGTTTCTACTGATCAAAACTTGAGAGCGGATGAATCAAATGCCGGCCGGAAGGTATAGCGTCTCTATGGTATCCACACGGAGTGAACAACGACCTCTCACCCTCCACGAATCTGCTAGGATGCATTTTTCTCTCTAGGAATTAGGATTGGATGTTTTCTGAGTGATTTAGGATTTGTATGGAAGCTTTGAGTGTGTCGCTCATGTGCTGCCCTCAAGCCCCTTTTTATAGAACTTAAGCAAGCCACAATCCTAATCCTACTAGGATAATGCTTCCAAAATTCTAATTACACTTAACAACTCATCTTATCCTTATCCTAGAGATAATGAGGAGAGATAGGACTTATCTATTAATTATCTGATATTAGATAATATTATCTCATAATATAAATATCTTAATATTAGATAATTGCATATAGTTATCAAATATCAAAATAATATTATCTCATAATATATTTATCTAATATTTGATAATGTAATTATTTGATATTACTTTAATATTAAATAATATCACATAATATTATATATATATATATATATATATATTACATGAATAACACATTATTATTCTTAATAATAATATATATGTACGAAAATAAGTCCAATTAATTGGATATTAATATAATTAAAGTCTAATTAATTATTGTCTTATTCCTACTCCTTTTATGTGACCCTGTAGGTTCTTACTACGTTAACAATGACTCATTATTGAGCCATAGATGATGAGCGGTATTTAGCAATACATCACTGCCACTCAAGTAGTAAGAATGTCTGTGATTCGACATCCACCTAATACATGATCAACGTTTTGCATCATAACCTTTTTGTAATAATATCCAAATTGAACTAGAGGCATGGAATGTGTCATCCTCGTTAATGTTCAATTTATATTTCTTGATACTGAGTAGACTTAAAATAAATTATTAATATCACATATTAATCCAATTAAGCATGGCCATGCATTTCTGAGTTTCACTCAATTAAGGGGCCCAAGGATATTTCTCTTTTATACAAGAGTAACAAAATCTCATCTACATCACTCACTTCCCTTTGCACGATTCATGACACACCTAATCAATGCCCTATTTGTCATCCTGATTAAAGGTGACATAGGACAATATTAAAGTGAGTAATTCCTCATGTAGGAAACCGTAATGACTTCAAGTCAAAGGTTTATGTGTATTCGTGATCATATGAGAATAACTTATGACACATCTATCCATGTAATATTCTCATAGTGGGTCAGTCCAATACATTGTTCACTAATAATGTACTCATGTATTGACTTGATATCACATATCCATGATTCGTAATCATTAGTCATTATACATACTTGTCTTGATGTATTATTACTATTCTTTTCGTAATAATACTTAACTAGGGGCATTTTAGGAATAGTGAAGCTATTCCAAGGATAATTATTATATTAAATTATAAATCGCACAGAATAATAATAAAATTATAAAAATAAAATATAATTATTAAATTGCCTAAAATAAAACATAATATATTGTGTATTACTTCAATTCCTTTAAGATGATCCTAAAAATAGAAAGAGTTGACACTCACTTTAAAATTTTCACTCTGTCTTTCAATACCTCCTTGAAACAATAAGTGAGTGGCTTAATGACAATACATTAAGATTTTTAGAAGTTTAAGAAGAAAGATGACCATACTACTTGAAGAATTTGTAGGAAAATTTCCTATTTAACCTAAGAAAGATTGAACTACTTCTTTAAATTCCCTCTCTTGCACACACCCTTTTTTGGCTGAGAAGCAAAATTTTTCCACTTCAAATGGCAAGCTTTCCTATTTATAGAAATACTAAAACCCTAACTAAAAAAATTTAGAAATTTTCTAGTATTATTTTTTGTTGGATTTGAAAAATATCTTGAACAAATGCTAGTCCTTCTAAGCATCCATATGGCCTAGAAATTCATAGAATAATGACCCTAAAAACCAATAAAATTAATCTATTTAAAATGGGTAAATAGGGTATATTATAGAATAGCCCTTAGTTTTGCCTCTTTTTCATTTAGATCCTTAGTTTCTTTTAAAAGTTTGGGCCTACATTTTTTAGCTTCAAAAACTAGATTTAGGCCTTTAAAAATTGGGCTAAACAAGTCCAATACCAATAAAAAATAACCCTTAAAAAGATAAAAATAATTTATCACAATTTAGCCATAAATTTTTTATTTTCTTACAATTTGGCCCCTAAACATTTAAATATTTGTAGGCCTTTATTTTCTAGACTTTTTATACCTATTTTTGGGCCTAAAAATTTAATTTAGGTGAGCCTAAGAATTTTTAATTTGATTTGCTAAGTTTTTACTTAAATTCTCACTTTTCAATTTATTTGAGTTTTGTAATTCTAGTAAATTCTTGTGTGAATTTTCCTAAACTTAATACTAGGTTTTTAAATGGATTTTTACCTATTTTCATGTTGAATAAAATTCTTATGATGATTCTAGTTGCACGCACTTCAAAATTTCTTCTATGAGTTTCCCAAATTACACCTAATTTTCCTATCAATTTTTTTAATTTAGGAATTTTCTAATAAAATACCTATTTGGAATTACTAATTTACTTTGGATAATTTCCAAAAAGATCCCTATGGGCTATTACATATATATCTAATTTTTATGGTGAAAACCTTTTAGAAAATGGAGATAAGTAACCATTCACTAAGTATTTCAATACTTATACTCTTTCTATTGTGTTTTATTTGCAGACCTAGAACATGGATCCCACAAAGATGACTAACACCTATTAAGAACCTTCAAGATAATATTTTGTTATCGACTACAAGTGTTTGCAACGGGTCCTAGAGTAAACTATACTATAAAGCTTAAAAAAATAAATTATGAATCTAACCTTTTTCCAAGCTAATCTTGTACAATAAATCCATTCATCGAAAGGTGTAGCTAGTAACTCTAGCTCGATGAAGATGCCAGCTTCTCTTTCTTGCTTATCAATAGGGTCAAACCCTAAGGAAGACAGTGAATGGAAATAAATTGGCCCTATTTAAGGGTTCTTCCTTTTGAAAGAATTTGTATATAAGGTTATGTTTTTCAAAACTTTTGTATTCTTGTATAAATATTTTTAGTATATGTAAATTATATTTTAAATTTCCTCATGCACATGCATGTAGAATTTTTTTCTAGAAATGCTTATTTATATTTTTAATAGAGTTAAAAAAATGTCGATGAGTCAAAAATATCTTAAAGGTTTATAAAGATAGTTGGTTAGTATATCAATACTAGTAAGATGTCTTTATGTTGATCACAATATTCAAAAATTAAGTTGTGACATAAAAGGTTACTCCTTATTTCTCTAAGTTAATCTTATCCCTCTAAGGTTTATCTTATTAAACTTGATCTTCCATGTGACTTGAAATTTAAAGCATTGGGCCAAACCATAAAACTCTCTACAATGTCTTATATCACATAAATATGTCACATGTTATATATAACATTCAAGCTAACATTGTCAGATATGGTATAAAACCCTATATGCGACATTTAGCCACAATTTCACATATGGCATGAAGCCAATTTCACATACCATTCTCACTAGCCCATTTCACATAAGATAAGGTCAAAATGTTAACCATAGCTATAACCAAAATATGAAAATAATCTAATAAAAGGAATTCACAAATTTATCATGTCACTTTTTTAATGACTATAAGCATTATTGGTGTTTCTATTAGATATACTGTGTCTCTTTCAAAAGCTCATCAACATGGAGCTTCATTCATGGATATTCTCACATATAAGCATAGTAGTACATAAATAAATCATAGAATAATTCATATCAATATTCCCATACTAATACAATAATTTCACTATGAAACCAATGGATTAATGTCCATTTTTTTCACAAAATTCTTATTACTAATCGACCATAATTTTAAGCAATAATTTCATGTAATTGTGAGTGATTCATTAATCAAAATATCAATTTAAGATTGATATCAATCACATTGTTTTTACAATAGATCGGAGATATTTAACTTGAATTTTCCAAGTTCTATACTTCTACTTCTAAGCAATTTCAATCCTATGCATTGTGTATTATTCTAATAAGTAAAAAAGTTATTTTTCCTTGATAAATTAAGCATTCAATCATGCTTCCCAACATTATTAAATTTACACAATTTCATTATATAACAACATCACAAAATTAAGAAAATAATTATGAAACCGTATTAGGTTTTAACAAATATTCTTAGACTTAGAAATTCCATTTAAAATAGCAAATTTTAGTGATTTTTTTAAATTTATAAAATTAAAATAAAGGTATCAAGATCATATTTTTAACCTTTTTTAAGCTTGAAACATATTATACTTCTTACTATTTTAAACAATTATCGAAACAGCTCAAGATTGATACCTTTAACTTTGAAATTCCTCTAAAAAATTATCAAAATTCAATTAAGTTTTGTAAAAAATTTTAGAATTAATATTTAAATATGAAATAAAAAATTTTAGTCACTTTTAGTCATAAAACAATTTAAAAAGATCATCCAAAGCAATTATCATTCAAAGTAATTTACAGAAGAATTTTGCTACTTGAAAACATATTTTTAAAAACAATTTTTTTGTGCTACTTTGTAAGCTTTCAAACATTTTTCTAAGCATATTTTTACTATAAAATCTTAGTATAAATACTTAATAACATTAATAAAATAGTTTACAAAAAATGTAGTAAGTTTTTTATAACATGATGTAGCAAATTTTTCTTCCAAAATAGAAAATTTCCTCCATAAAATCGTAAAAAGCCCGTAAGCTACATATGTTGATTTCAAAATGATTTTTTGCTTGAAATTTTGATATAATTATTGTAAAACATCCATACTAAAGTGTAATTTAATGTTTACTAAATTTTTAATGAGAAAAATAGAAATTTTCTCATGAAATAAATGGAAAACCGAGAACCTTCCATATGTAAAATCAACACATTTTTTCTCAAAATTTAAAATTCATGCATTCCATAATGTTAAATTAAAAGTAGAACTTAGTGCAACATATTTTAAGAAATAAAAACTTTGAGAAATAAAAACATAACTTTTGCTTATTCCAAGCTAAAACCCTATAAGCTCTTTAGTGCTTATCTTACTAAACTTCTCTTCCATTTTTATGTAAAATCATATTTTCAAAACTTTGCTATTTTAAATTCAAAAGTAACACTTTTATCTTTTCATCATAAAACTTTTCAAGAAAACTTTTCAAAATAATTCATGATGTGAACCTATATTGTTGGATCATCCCAAAATCAAGCTAGAACACAAGATTAAACTAAGAAGCTAGGATCAAAACATAAATTGCATTAGCAATCACATAGATAAAGGAATTCAATTTGATGAACAAAAATAAACTAACATGAATTTAAACACAATATCAATAAGGAACAACAAGATCAACACAAGAATAGTAGAATCAAAGATAAATTGTTAGCAAAAACAATAATAAAACTAGATCATAAAAATTCCAAAATGAAGAGAATTAAACAAAATAACAAAGAAATGAAGAACACCACCGGAAAATTGGGAAACCTTTGCTTTCTAATACTAAATGATGTGAATATATACTTTTGGATCATCTCAAAATTTGTATACCAAATTGAAAAGGAAGGATAATTATGCCACACTTCAAAATAGAGGAGGAAGGAAGCAATAAGTGGGAAGAAATAATGCCATGAAGGATATTGATCGTTTGGTAAGTGAGAATCTGCACTACAAAGGTTAATTTCCTTTTATAAGTCCAAAGTTCTTGTTAGAACCATAAAAGCAAAAGCTCACATAGAGTTTTTTAATATCAAATGCCAAAAGTTATGATAATGAGAAACAACCCTCTCCAAATAAGTTCAAAACTTAATAAGTTAACTAAACTAATTGAGCTCTAATTAGACTAATTAGTCTTAATCTAAGAAGCTAATTAAAACATTATTAATTATTCAAATAGTGTTGTAATGGACCAAACTAATATAAGGCCTAAAGAATGACTTAAGCAAAAAGAAACAAGACCAGTAGTTAATTTAAGCATGCAATAAACTTTTAGCACTTGATTACAATATTTGAATACTATACAGAATCTTGCAAGTATCCGAATAGTAGAAGATAAAACCAAATTCCTAGCTTCATAGTTAAGTATGGTACTTGACTACTCATGTGTAGTTTGCTAATGCTAAAATGCACAAGACCAAAGCTCTTTCATGTATCCAAGCTCTCATCAATACTCCTTGAAATCCTTTTTTGATCTTCTTAGATTTAGATATTGTCATTAAACCTTCTGGTATATGTAGATGCACTTTACTCCTTGAATTCACATCACTCACTTTTTTCTTAAAAAGGATTCATGCTCAAATCTTTAAAATCTATATTAAAAGGAGAAAGATTAACAATGTTAACAAAAGAACTAACATTATACTCACTTGACAAGTCCAATATAAACATTATCAATTGATCTTCTTAACCACTTAAAGAGGACCAACTTTTCTTTGATGTAATTTATTTTTCCTTTAAGTGAAAATTTTTTCCTTCCTTATGTGAATTCACACCCAATTACTTAACTTAAAGATAACTTTTTTTTGCCCTTTGTTAGCTTGCTTGGTATATTGCTTGGTCTTATTAAGATTTATCCTCACATGCTCATGCAATTTTTGTATCACATCCATTTTCCTTTTCCCATCCAAGCTTAGGTAATGGCAACAAATCTAAAAGTGTTAAAGGATTAAAGCTAAAAACTATTTCAAATGTAGAAAAGTTAGAAGCGAAATATACACTCTTATTATATGAAAATTCTACATGAGGCAAGTATTCCTCCTAACACTTTAAATTCCTTTGAATTATGGGCCATAACAAGGTACCTAAAGTTCTATCTATTATCTTGGTTTATCCATCAAGTAAGGATGAAAAATTGCTGAAAATAGCAACGTAGTCCCTAACTTGCACCATAATACCTTTCAAAAGTAACTCAAAAACTTGGTATATTTATTGAACACAAAGCTCCTTAACATACTATACAACTCATAACTTCCTTGAAGAAACAAATTAGCTATGTTTGTTGGATTATCTATCTTGTGATAAGGTATGAAATAAGCCATCTTTGAAAACCTAATAACAATAATAAACACAAAATCCTTTTCATTCTTTGTCCTTGGTAGACATAGCTTAAAATCCATAGAAATGTTAGTCTAAGGATCACTAGGAATAGGAAGTGGAGTGTAAAGTCCATATAGTATCTAGATTTAACCTTTTTGTAAGTGCAATATGTCTCTACATTATGTATCATTATAAGTCAAAAGAAATGCACATTTAAAATGTTTAGAGTTTTCCTAATTCCAAAATGTCAAGTAAACCTCTTCCATAGGATTTTTTTAATAAGTAAATCCTTAAGAGAACTCCTAAACGCACATGATTTTTTTAAAAAAAGAAAGGCATCATGCCTATAGAATTTCTCAAAAGCCATCTTTTCATAAGTTTCAAAAAATAATGGAAAGCTCATGATCGTTCCCATATAAATCCTCTATATGCTCAAATCCCAACAATTTAGATTGTAAAGTAGAGATAAAAAGATACTTTTGAGATAATGCATCAGTAACTATATTAATTTTACCTTGCTTGTATTGTATGGTATATGGAAATGTTTTAATAAATTGAATCCACCTTGCATGCCTCCTATTTGATTTTGCTAGCCTTTTCAAATGCTTTAATGCTTCATGGTCAATATGAATGCCAAACTTCTTTTACCATAGGTGGTGTTGCTAAGTCTCCAAAGCCTAGATCAAAGCATAAAGCTCTTTGTCATTTATGGGGTAATTGAGAATCATTCTACTTGACTTTTCACTAAAACATGCAATTGTTCTTATCTTTTGCATAGAAATACTTCCAATACTTATATCTAAGGCGTCACACTCAATTTCAAATATTTTAGAAAATGAGGAAGAGTAAGTAAAGGGGCCAAACTCAACCTTTCCTTCAACAAATTAAAGGAACTCTCTTGCTTTTCTCCTTATTGAAATTCAACATATTTTTCAACTAGTTCATTCAAAGGTGTAGCTAAGGTGTTAAAATCCTTCACAAATCTTTTATGAAAACTATGTAACCCATGAAAGCTCCTCACTTCACTAGCTCTTTTATGGATAGGTCACTCCTTAATTGCTTTTACTTTCTCCTTATCAATCTCAATTCCTTGACTACTCACAATATAGCCTAAAAATACAATTTTATCCAAACAAAAAGAACACTTTTCCATGTTGGCACTTAATTTTTCTTTTTCTTTTTTAAAATTTGCAAAACTCATCTTAAATGCATAACATGCTTATTAACATTTTTGCTATAAATAAGAATATCATCAAAATAGATCACAATATATTTTTCAATAAAAGTGGGTAAAGCATGATTTATCATTCACATAAAGGTGCTTGGTGTATTTGTCATACCCCCATTTAATATTTACAAGTTTTAAAAAAATTTTAATGTATGTGAATATTTTTTTATTTAGTTAAAATTTGATTTTAAATTTCTTTTCTTTTAAAGGATTTTAGAATATTAAGATAATATTAATATTAACATTTGAAATACATTTATGTTTATTTATTTTTCATATGGCCATCATTAATTTTAGATTTGTTCAAAAATTTTATGAGAAATTACCTCACAAGTTGGAAATAGTACTTTTAAGAATTTATTTGATAGTAATTGGTAAATTTATTTTTTGAAATTCAGGGAGATAAAAAATATCATAAAATACTTATTTTAAGATTTCCAATTTATCGAGTTATTACAAAAAAACATATATATATTACATGCATGTTGATGGGTAGGATTGAGAATTCGTGAGGTTAAATTTTAAATAAAGTGAATTTTATAGAAATTAAGCTCTTAAAATAAATTAATGGTTGAAATTTTATTAAGAGATGGGTTTATAATAAGGTGAGAAACATGGTATCAAAACTTATAACCCAATGTCTTAGCATTTCTTCTCTTTTTTTATGTCGACACCAACTCTCTTTCTAACTTTTTTTACCATCTCCCTCTCCCTCTCAAATCATCACCGCTTTCTCCCCTTTCTTTTCTTATTTTCTAAAACCTTCTTATTTCTTTTTTTAAAAAAAAGAGAGTAAAGTAACTCTCTCTTAGCTCTCTCTGTAATGTTCTAAATTTTAAGTTCTATCATTTGAATCTCTAAATTCTGAGGCTGTAAAAACGAAGGACACGTTTAAATTAGCTTGGTATGTGAATTCCAAGTTGAAAGGTGTTAAGTGTAAGTGTAACCGAAATTTTCAAGAAAAAGGAATAATAGAAAAGGAATTAATTTTCCTAAATACTATAGATGATCAAAGGAGGAATTTCCTTAAATACTATAGATGATCATAGGAGGTTAGAAAATCCAAGAAATGGGACTTATCTAAGTCTAACAGTTTACGAATTTTTAGACAGTCAGGTAACCTTATGGACTATATTGTAAAGTACAAAACGAAGTGTGGGTTAAAGTGTAAGTAACCAAGAATTTGGGGTCTAATATGTAATTTTATTTAGTGTGGCCAATAGACACATGACAAGTGTCATTATTAGAAAGAAACTAATAGACACATGACAAGTGTCATTTTTATAAAGAAATGGCAAGAATAGCCTTACTAATTAGCAAGAAATGACCAAAATACCCTTGAAAATTCTAAAAATGACCAAAATACCCTTAAAACTTCATGAAAACTCTTCCTCCTTCTCCTTTCTTCTCCAAAGTCGTGGAAGACTCCATGGAAGAAGCTTAAAACTATGAGCTAGAGAGAAGGAAGAGAGAGAAAATTTCACTTGACTTTTTCACCTAAAAATAGTGAGATTTAGGCTTAGGTGTAGAGAACAAAGTTGCTCCTCTAATTAAGTTCTATCACATGGTGTATTTAGGTTGAAGAAACATCCAAAGTTGATCAAGTTTGGTGAGCTCTAAGTGGGGATTTTCAAGTTGCTCCAAGGGGTGAAAATGTTCTCTTCTAAAAGCTCTTCAATGTACTCTTTTTAGTTTCTTGAAATTTTGATATTGGTGTGGTCAAAAGAGGTTAACCATGAAGTTTTGGATGATTTGATCATGTCTAATGATGTTTTGGATGTTGTTATGTTGATCTATGGCTTTGGTTTAGTGTAAAAATAACAAGAAATCATTATGCACAAATTAGGGTTTTAGAGGCATAATGGTGTATGTATGAAATTGGCATGATTTGTTTGGAATTTGACTAAATTGAAGAAATTAGAATGATTCTTATGAATTATGGAGTCTATGGAAGATGAAATTTTAAATTATGAAAGTTTATGTGAAAATTCCCTTTTGAAGGCCAAAATTGTGAGCATGGGAAAGGAAGGAAGGAAGGAGTTTTATCCATTTAATTGTGTTTTTGGAAGTTTGGAATAATATATTACAATGAAATTTAGGACGTATTGGAATGTACATTAACAATTTAGACACTTCCTTCATGGTTTAGTGTATGTGGAGGAAGTGAAGAATGCATGAAGTTTAAGAAGAATGATGGTGTTCTAATAAAAATTATGATGCGTATTTATGTAGAGCAAGAAAAGTGACAAGTTGGAAAGGCAAAGGGATTGTAGAGAAATTTCTAAGTGAGGACAAAGGAATCATCACTATTGGAAGTTTTTAAAAGGTAGCTAGCTTTATCCTTAAGCTCTGTTTCCATTTATATGTTTTCTGTATTTTATGCCATTGTATAAAATGTGTATGAAATTGCTGTGTGCGCATTCTGGGAAGACAGTAAAATACTGTGTGTGAGGCTTATGGCCTGAGTTCCCCAAGATGGTAATGAAATTACTGTGTGCGATACCTATGGCCCGAGTGCTGTGTGCGTGAGGCCTAGGTACGATTATCTGTGATGGCCATCTAGATATCTATATGAGTCCTTGAATGGGCTTGATGATTGCTGTGTGCGATGCATGTTTCTTACAATGGTATGAAATGGTGTGATAAATGATTATTTGATTTTGGAAACGTATGATTTATTTGCTTAAGGATCTGGAATGGCTTAATATGTTTTTCTTGCAATAGCTAGCTACTGGGAAACTTCGTTTCTTATGTTTCTATATTGTTTACTAACCATTCCAGGTGATGCTTCCAAAGGCCCTCTTGACAAGAAAAAATAATGTTTTAAAGTTGTATTAGAATGTTCATAGAGTTTGTGATATTAGTATGTGTTGGATATATGTTTTGTAGGTTGAAATTTTTGTATAGTTATATAACCCTTGCCTATGTTGTGTGAAATACATGAATTTGAGGTATTATGAACTAGTTTGGATTGGTAAGCCTTTAATATGCAATGGGTGTGAAGTTAGTAAATGACCAAATGAATAGCGAACTCGTAGGGCAGTAAGCTGAGTATGTTTGCATGGATTTTTGGCTAAGTTTTGGTGCTTTAAAAATTATGATAAAATTCAGGAGTGAACTTAATTTATGTATCATTCTTTGTGCCAAAATTCAGCTTAAAATAAGCTCATTTTCTATGGGAAATTATTACACGTTTTGGACTGTCCTGTTCCCATCACAGTGCTGAATACAGATTGTAACTCAGTATTCCGAAGGAGTAAATGGATGATTTTTTTATCTGAAAATTTTATGGCAAGTATATGACATGTATATCAAGTCCCATACCGAATTTGAGCTTAATCAGAGTTGATTTACCCCTTGAACGAAGGGCTTACTTTTACAGTTGTAAATTCTGGAAAGCACTAGATCAGGAGCACTTTGCTGTGAATTTTGAAAATCCAAATGATGTCTAAATTATGTCAAATTTTTGCAGGACGAATTCAATGAGTAGAGGGCTCATGGGAACAAATTTTTAAATTTTTGGAGTTCTGAAATGTAGTTTTTCATATTTTTGAATTTGGTCCAATAATTCTGAAAATGAGCAGAAAATTTCTGAAACTCAGATTTTGTAATATTTTGTTTCATAGAATCTTAAATTGGCTTCAAAAAGACCTAATTTTGCATTAATTACCTATTTAATGAGGATTAAGGTTTTAATAAGTAAGGGAGTTATATTTTGGTATCAGAGCATGTTTTAGGGCCTTGCTGTATATGTGTGAATATCTGTTTATTAATTGTAATTGGTTATTGCGTGAATGGAAGTGTGTTTATATTGAAATTTCAGACAAGCATGGCTAGTAGAGGTAGAAAAAGTAGAAAAAGTAGAAAAGATGTCGGTGAAGGAGCAAATGATGAGATGGCTCATGCCATGGCTGCTATAGCTCAAGTATTACAGAGGCTTGAGCAGAAGATTGATCAAGGGGATCAATAGCAACAACCCCAAGAAATTGGACCCATTCAAATTGAGGAAGAGGTACAGGCTAATAAATTAGCCAAGTTGGTGAATCAATTCAAAAAAATGAACCCTCCCCCCTTTAATGGGAAAGTTGGTCCTAGTGGAGCAGAGAACTGGATTAGGGAGATACAGAAGTTCTTTGGCCTAGTGCCTTGCAACTCTGAACAGAGGGTGCAGTTAGCTACTTTTCAGCTACATGAGGAGGCTGAGTATTGGTGGGAAAGTACTAGATAGATTATGCTGAATAAAGAATAGCTTTTGAATTGGGAAAATTTTACTACAGCCTTTTATGAACAATATTTACCTAAAATTATTTGGGACCAAAAGGAGTGTGAATTTTTAGATTTGCAGCAAACTGATGATATGGATATAAAAGAGTTCTTGACCAAATTTGGGGAGATGTCTAAATTCTCTAGATACTTGAGGGATCATTATAATGAAGTATGGAAGTGCATGAGATTAGAAATAGTTATTAAACTTGAGATAACCATTTCCATCATAGGCCAAAAAATTAGAAGTTATTCAGAATTGGTGAGCGCCATTAGAGCCACTGATGTTGCTTTGAAAAAGAAGAAATCCCTGGAAGGTGATGCATCTAAGAAAATACCTAGTGGCGAATTTCAAAAGGGTAAGGGTAAGAATTAGAATAATAAAAAGCCACGAACTTTCAATCCACCCTCCAGGAGTCAATCCCTTGCATTTAGGCCTCCATTTAGTCTTCTCCTCAATCTTCTGTCACTAATAGGCCATGTATCCAATATGGTAAATTTCATGGCAATCTTGTGAAAGTATATTATGTCTGTAGGAAATCAGGACACTTAGCTAGAGATTGCAGATTTAGGAAAGAAGAATCTTCTTCAAGATCTCACCCAGTTGTGTCATCTAGGCCCAATCAGTTCAGATCAAGTGGTGGTCAAGGAAGACCCCCAGCCCAGGGTCGAGTATTTGCTTTATCCAAGGAGGAGGCCAGAAAATCACCTGAACTCATCCAAGGACACCAGAAGAACATGAAACTCATTTACATATAGTCTTGCAAATTTTGAGAGAAAAGAGATTGTATGCTAAGTTGAGTAAATGTGAATTTTAGTTGCTTGAAGTTAAATTTTTGGGTCACGTAGTATCTAAAGATGGAGTATCTGTTGACCCACATAAAGTGGAAGCGGTACTGAAATGGGAAAGACCCAGAACAGTAACAAAAATAAGGAGTTTTCTTGGCCTAGCAGGGTACTACAGGTGATTTATCCAGGGTTTCTCTTAGTTAGCTTTGCCATTGACCAAATTAACAAGAAAGGAGCAATCGTTTGTATGGATAGACAGATGTGAGCAAAGTTTTCAAGAGCTTAAAGATAGATTGACTTCTGCCCCAGTGTTGGTAATTCCTGATTCTAGTAAGCCATTTACGATTTACAATGATGCCTCTAGAAAAGGATTAGGATGTGTGTTGATGTAGGAAGGTAAAGTAGTTGCTTATGCATCTCGACAGTTAAGACCTCATGAAGAAAACTATCTTACACATGATTTAGAATTAGCAGCTGTTGTATTTGCATTAAAGATCTGGAGGCATTATTTGTATGGTACACAATTTGAGGTGTTTACAGATCACAAAATTCTCAAATATCTTTTTGATCAGAAGGAGTTGAATATGAGATAGAGAAGATGGCTAGAATTTCTCAAGGATTATGATTTTACTCTTAAATACCATCCAGGAAAAGCGAACGTAGTAGCAGATGCACTTAGTAGAAAGTCCATACACATGGCATCAATGATGATGGAAGAATATAAGTTGATTGAAGGAATCAGAGACTTAAATCTAAATATATTTGAAGAATCTGAGACATTAATGGTTAGTGAAGTTAGAATTGTTAGTAACTTGGAAAAGAGGATTAGGAAAGCTTTAGAAAAAGATGATCTGGCTAAGAAGAAAATGGAACAATCGGAGCAAGATGAAGCCAAAGATTTTAGCATGTTTGGAGATGGATTACTTAGATTCAAAAACAAAGTTTATGTACCTGATGATGATGGTTCGAGGGATGAGATTTTGAAGGAAGCGCATAAAAGCAGATATACTATTCATCCTGGAGTTATCAAAATGTATCAAGACCTAAATAAGAATTTCTAGTGGCCGGGAACGAAATCTGATGTCACTCAAGTTGTAACTAAATGTTTAACATGTCAAAGAGTTAAGATAGAACATCAAAGACCGACTGGATTATTACATCCTCTGGATATTCCTGAATGGAAATGGGACAGTATAGCTATGGATTTTATTACAGGACTTCCAAGAACTTCCTCTAGGCATGATAGCATCTGGGTGATTATAGATAAGCTCACAAAATCTGCTCATTTCTTAGCTATTAAGATCATTTATTCCTTGGATAAGTTAGCAAGGACTTATATTAATGAAATTGTTAGATTGCATGGTGTACCTAACAATATTGTATCTGATAGAGATCCTAGGTTCACTTCTAGATTTTGGAGAGCTTTGCAGGAAGCAATGGGTACGAAGCTAAGGTTTAGTACAACGTACCACCCACAGACAGATGGACAAACATAAAGAACCATACAAACATTAGAAGATATGTTAAGATCCTATGTGTTAGAAATGAAAGGGAATTGGGATTCATATTTGTCTTTAGCCGAATTTGCTTATAATAATAGCTTTCATTCTAGTATACAGATGGCGCCATATGAGGCCCTGTAAGGTAGGAAGTGTAGATCTTCATTATGTTGGGTAGAACTAAGTGAAAGAACTATCTTGGGGCCAGAGCTAGTGGATCAAACCACTCAGCAGATAAAGCTTATCAGAGAAAGACTATTAGCAGTACAAAGTCGTCAGAAGAGTTATGCAAATAAAAGAATATGACCCCTAGAATTTGAGGTGGATGATCATGTTTTTCTCATAGTAACTCCAGTTACAGGTATAGGTAGATCACTCAGAGCTAAGAAACTCCATCCCAGGTATATTGGTCCATTTCAGATCACTGAGAGAGTGGAACCATTAGCGTATAGAATTGTCTTGCCTCCTAAATTATCACAATTGCATGATGTGTTTCATGTTTCTCATTTGAAAAAGTATCATCCTGATCCCACACATATCATAAATTATGAAGGAGTGAAAATACATGAAAACTTATCATTTACTTTAGAACCAGAAAGAATTTTGGATACGCAAGTAAAGCAACTAAGAAATAAGAATATTCCTCTAGTAAAAATATTGTGGAGGAACATGACAGAAGAAGAGGCAACCGGGGAAACTGAGGCAGATATAAGGAACCACTATCCACATCTCTTTACTTAAGGTATGTATCTTAAATTTTGAGGACAAAATTCTTTTAAAGGGGGTAGAGTTGTAATGTCCTAAATTTTAAGTTCTATCATTTGAATCTCTAAATTCTGAGGCTGTAGAAATGATGGACACATTTAAATTAGCTTGGTATGTGAATTCCAAGTTGAAAGGTGTTAAGTGTAAGCATAAACAAAAATTTGAAAAAAAAGAAATAATAGAAAAGGAATTAATTTCCCTAAATATTATAGATGATCAGAGGAGGAATTTCCCTAAATACTATAGATGATTAGAGGAGGTTAGAAAACCCTAGAAATGGGACTTGTCTAAGTCTAACAGTTTACGGATTTTTAGACAGTCAGGTAACCCTATGGACTATATTGCAAAGTACAAAACAAAGTGTGGGTTAAAGTGTAAGTAACCAAGAATTTGGGGTTTAATATGTAATTTTATTTAGTATAGCCAATAGACACATGACAAGTGTCATTATTAGAAAGAAACTAATAGACACATGACAAGTGTCATTTTTATAAAGAAATGGCAAGAATAGCCTTACTAATTAGCAAGAAAGGACCAAAATACCCTTAAAACTTCATGAAAACTCTTCCTCCTTCTCCTTTTTTCTCCAAAGCCATGGAAGACTCCATGAAAGAAGCTTAAAACCGTGAGCTAGAGAGAATGAAGAGAGATAAAATTTCACTTGGCTTTTTCACCTAAAAATAGTGAGATTTAGGCTTAGGTGTAGAAGACAAAGTTGCTCCTTTCATCAAGCTCTATCACATGGTGTATTTAGGTTAAAGAAATCTCCAAAGTTGATTAAGTTTGGTGAGCTCTAAGTGGGAATTTTCAAGTTGCTCCAAGAGGTAAAAATGTTCTCCTCTAAAAGCTCTTCAATGTACTCTTTTTAGTTTCTTGAAATTTTGATATTGGTGTGGTCAAAGGAGGTTGACCATGGAGTTTTGGATGATTTGAGCATGTCTAATGATGTTTTGGATATTGTTATTTTGATCTATGGCTTTGGTTTGGTGTAAAAACAAGAAGAAATCATGATGTACAAATTAGGGTTTTAGAGGCATAATAATGTATGTATGAAATTGGCATGATTTGTTTGGAATTTGACTAAATTGAAGAAATTAGAATGATTCTTATGAATTATGGAGCCTATGGAAGATAAAATTTTGAATTATGAAAGTTTATGTGAAAATCCCCTTTTGAAGGCCAAAATCGTGAGCATGGGAAAGGAAGGAGGGAAGGAGTTTTAGCCATTTAATTGTATTTTTGGAAGTTTGGAATAATGTATTACAATGAAATTTAGGACTTATTGGAATGTACATTAAAAATTTGGACACTTCCTTCATGGTTTAGTGTATGTGGAGGAAGTGAAGAATGCATGAAGTTTAAGAAGAATGATGGTGTTCTAATTAAAATTATGATGTGTATTTATGTAGAGCAAGAAAAGTGGCAAGTTGGAAAGACAAAGGGATTGTAGAGAAATTTCTAAGTGAGGACGAAGGAATCACCACTATTGGAAGTTTTTAAAAGGTAGCTAGCTTTATCCTTAAGCTCTGTTTCCATTTATATGTTTTCTGTATTTTATGCCATTGTATGGAATGTGTATGAAATTGCTGTGTGCACATTCCGAGAAGACAGTAAAATACTGTGTGTGAGGCCTATGGCTTGAATTCCCCGGGATGATAATGAAATTGCTGTGTGTGGTACCTACGGCCCAAGTGCTGTGTGCGTGAGGCTTAGGTACGATTATCTGTGATGGCCATCTAGATATCTATATGAGTCCTTGAATGGGCTTGATGATTGCTGTGTGCGATGCATGTTTCTTACAATGGTATGAAATGGTGTGATAAATGATTATTTGATTTTGGAAACGTATGATTTATTTGCTTAAGGATATGGAATGACTTAATATGTTTTTCTTACAATAGCTAGCTATTGGGAAACTTCGTTTCTTATGTTTCTATATTATTTACTAATCATTCCATGTGATACTTCCAAAGGCCCTCTTGACAAGGAAAAATAATGTTTTAAAGTTGTATTAGAATATTCATAGAGTTTGTGATATTAGTATGTGTTGGATATATGTTTTGTAGGTTGAAATTTCTGTATAGTTATATAACCCTTGCCTATGTTGTGTGAAATACATGAATTTGAGGTATTATGAACTAGTTCGGATTGGTAAGCCTTTAATATGCAATGGGTGTGAAGTTAGTAAATGACCAAATTATGATAAATTATGATAAATTTGAGGTATTATGTTTGCATGGATTTTTGGCTGAGTTTTGGTGCTCTAAAAATTATGATAAAATTCAGGAGTGGACTTAATTTATGTATCATTCTCTGTGCCAAAATTCAGCTTAAAATAAGCTCATTTTCTATGGGAAATTATTACACGTTTTGGACTGCCCTGTTCCCGTCACAGTGCTGAATACAGATTGTAACTCAGTATTCCGAAGCAGTAAATGGATGACTTTTGATCTTAAAATTTTATGGCAAGTATATAACATGTATATAAAGCCCCATACCTAATTTGAGATTAATCAGAGTTGATTTACCCCCTGAACTAAGGGCTTACTTTTACAGTTGTAAATTCTGGAAAGCACTAGAATAGGAACACTTTGTTGTGAATTTTGAAAGGCCAAATGATGTCTAAATTATGTAAAATTTTTATATGATGAATTCAATGAGTAGAGGGTTCATGGGAAAAAACTTCGAAATTTTTAGGGTTCTGAAATGTAGTTTTTCATTTTTTTTGAATTTGGTCCAATAATTCTAGAAATGAGTAGAAAATTTCTGAAACTCAGATCCTGTAATATTTTATTTTACCGAATCTTAAATTGGCTTCAAGAAGACCTAATTGTGCAATAATTACCTATTTAATTAGGATTAAAGTGTTAATAAGTAAGGGAGTTACACACACTCTCTCTCTCTATACTGAGCCTTCCTTCTCTCTTTTCTCCCTCTTTCCTTCTTATTTCCAGTGTGTGTTCGTCCTTCCTCCTCCTGGCCTTCAACTTGTGCTAGTGCCATGCTACCATTAACCCAAAACATTCGCGACTAGCTGCTTTGGTTCACGGAGGGCATCTACAACTAGTTGTTTTAGTTCATGGTGTGGAAAGGCTGAGGAAAGTTGCAATTATGTTTAGCATTTCTCACTGCTAATGTGAACTTTGCTTGCTAGGGCACCAATTTCCATGGTATTTTTTAGCTTGTTTGCACATGGGAAGTTTCTAAAAAAGCTGAATCGTGACTTGTTCTAGTTGAGGGAGATGTGGTTGCCTTCCTCAGATTCTAACATGCCGCCATGATTTCTACTACCGATGAGCTATTAGTGACCCTTTAGAAGGAGGAAAACGTGAAAAGATGTTTATGGATACTTTAGAGCTTTCAAGGTTGGATCAAAGTTTCTAGATTAAACAAGCATGTTTGAGCTTATTGCATCCTTGGAGTAGTAAAGACTACCTAGATTAAAGATTTGACAATTGAGATTCTTGTTAAATTAAGATTAAAATTTAAGAATAGAAATGGTATTGATTCAACATTTGATATGTTAAATCATTTATTTGTGTATAAATTTGAAATTAGACTATGTTATATGTATGTATATTGCTATCGTATTTAAAAAATAATACAGGTATTGTATTTTAGGGCATGTGACCTTCGAGAAGTGTCTAAAAAAAAGAAAGATTTTATCCATTTTTTATATATTTTAAGTGAAATTTCAAGTCTCTTGGATTGATGGAAACTTCCCTTAAATAGATTTGTAAATTTTTTTAAGGTTTTTAAAAACTAAGTATCGGGATCTATGCCAGTTATGACCAATCATGATCAGGGTTGTGTCATGATAGAGGTGGTATAAGAGCATGGTTTAGGTTTCTTCTGAATATTGGCCTAAAATAATCCAATTGTCAAATATGAGTAAGCAAGTTGCATGTACCAAAAGACGTGTCTTTAAAGATCTTTGTGGATTTTCTGTTATGTGTGATAGCCATTGTTTGTTGATTTGTTAAATCTCTTTATAATTTATCTTGTAGGATGAACTATTCCTTAGTGAATTATCTTTAATTTGTAAGTTGAAAATGTGTGATGAATTAAATTATGTGACATGGATGGAATTGTATGAGATGATTAGTTGTGTTGTATGAAAGGAACTTGCATTGTGAATTGTGATTGATGTTATGTTAGATGAATGATTTGTATTGTGTGAAATGGATTTGCATTATGGTCTGTGAGTGATACTAATAAAGGATTTACTGATTGAGAAAGCAAATGTGTTTGAAAATATGTGTTGCATTATATGATTCATTGATGCTAAATGATTGATAACATGAGAATGGCAAATATATTAACAAAACCCTTATGGCATAGTTGATGTTCTGACCATATCCTATGATATGTGATTATATGATGAATAATTAATGCATATAATGTCCTATCATAGTGATGCAATACTTGTGGTATCTTATCATTGATCACTAAGATAAGAGATAATGAAAAGAATGATTGCTACCTATAATGATCATTATGAGTATGAATACTCACCATGTATATGATTTGTGATAGGGGAGATACATATCCTCTATAGAAAAGGAGATGAGTGGTAAGAGTTGGAGGAAAAAGGTTAGTGGCCTAAGGCCTAAGGTAGGGGGATAAGACTAGACCGAAGATATAAGGAGAAACCTTGGATATTAACTATGACCATTTAGTGAATTTTTATTAAAAGTTACTATGGCCATTCTATATACTACTATGTATTATATTTCGATATTGATATTTGGTTGGCTGTCTAAATGATTAATGAATACTCGAGATGGGTTGTGTGTAAAGTTAGTATTTGTGACAATGTTTGATGAATAAACAATTATGAGTTTATATTTGTTTGTTATTGAACTTTGAAATATGAAGTTGTGAGAATGTTATTGCAATAGCAATTTATGTGATTTTGCCATTGGGCATATACAAACATGATTGGTAGTTATTGATTGAAAATTGATTGATTGAATGAATAAGTGCGAGTTTAATTGGAGACTTGGGTGAAGCTAAGTTCTGGATGTGTTTGGATGGTTAATTCTTTGGTTGAGATCCTTCGATGTTGATTATTAACTATGACTTGTTTTTATGATAATTGCTAGGATCACTTATTCATTATGAGTGGAATGTTTTAGGATTGTAGTGAATGACCAATGCTACTATAAACCACATTTCTTAATTGATTAAATAAGTAATGATAAATGAGATATGTGTTTAAAGAGTGCATGATGCACCTTAGATGGTATCTAAGGTGCCTGTTATGTTTCACATGTCTAAATGCGTTGACACATAAGTGAGCATGTTAATTTAAGTTTAGTGAAAGTAATTTGTTGAATTGCTTGAGCATTTGAAGTTTGCATGATTATGTTCAAATAAAGTAGTAAGTGAAGTTGCTTAAAATAGTCTAGTTAACATGATGATGTATGGAATTAATAAATAGATCATTGATAATCTTGTGCAGTCATGTTTGACTTCTTGAAAATTTGAGGATGAATTTTCTTGAAGGAGGGAGAACTTCTCATACCCTAACTTAATATTTACAAGTTTTAAAAAAAATTTAATGTATGTGAATATTTTCTTTATTTGGTTAAAATTTGATTTTAAATTTCTTTTCTTTTAAAGGGTTTTAGAATATTAAAATAATATTAATAATAACATTTGAAATATATTTATATTTATTTATTTATTTTTCAAATGGCCATTATTAATTCGAGGTTTGTTCAAATATTTTTATGAGAATTTTCCTCATAAGTTAGTAATAGTACTTTTAAGATTTTATTTGATAGTAATTGGTAAATTTATTTTTTGAAATTAAGGGAAATAAAAAATAATAAAATATTTATTTTAGAATTTCCAATTTTATTAGGTTATTACAAATAAACATATATATATATATATATATATATATATATATATATATATATATATATATATATATATATATATATATATATATTACATGCATGTTGATAGGTAGGATTGAGAATATGTGAGGTGGAATTTTAAATAAAATGAATTTTATGGAAATTGAGCTCTCAAAATAAATTAATGGTTGAGATTTTATTAAAAGATGAGTTTATAATAGGGTGAGAAACTTAGTATCAAAACTAGTAGCTTAATGTTTTAACATTTCTTTTCTCTTCTTATGTTGACACTAACTCCCTTTTTAAATTTTTTTAATCGTCTCCCTCTCCCTCTCAATTCATCACCACATTCTCCCCTTTCTTTTCTTATTTTTTGGAACCTTCTTGTTTCTTTTTAAAAATAAAAAAAGAGTAAAGTAACTCTCTCTCTTTCTCTTTGTACTAAGCCCTCCTTATCTCTTTTCTCCCTCTTTCTTTCTCGTTCTCAGCGTGCGTTCGTCCCTCCTCCTCCTAGTCTTCAACTTGTGCTAGCACCATATTGCCATCAACTTGAAGCATTCGTAACTAACTACTTCAGTTCACAGAGGGCATTTATAGCTAGTTGTTTTGGTTCAAGGTGTGGAAAGACCGAGGAAAGCTATGGTTGTGTTTGGCACTTCTCATTACCAGTGTGAACTCCGCTCACCAAGCCACTAGCTTCTATGGCATTTCTTAGCTCATCTATATATGGGGAGTTACTAGAAAAGCTAAATCGTGACTTGTTTTAGTTGTAGGGGATATGGTCGCCTTTGTTGAATTCTAATGTGCCACCATAATTTCTATTGCCAGTGAGCTACTAATGGCCTTTTAGGAGGAGGAAAATGTGAAAATATGTTTATGGATACTTTAGAGTTTCCAAGGTTGGATCAATATTACCAGGTGAAACAAGCATGTTTAAACTTGTTGCATCCTTAGAGAAGTAAAGACCACTTAAATTAAAGATTTGATAGTTGGGGTTCTTGTTAGATTAAGATTAAAATTTAATAATAGAAATGTTATTGATTTAATATTTGATGTGTTAAATCATGTATCTATGTATAAATTTGAAATTGTACTATATTGTGTGTTAGTGTGATTGTTGTTGTATCTAAAAAATAATACAGGTATTGTATTTTAAAGCATGTGACCTTCAAGAATGTCTAAAAATAAGGAAGATTCTATTTATTTTTTTGCAAAATTTTAAGTGAAATTTTTAGTCTCCCTTGGATTTATGGAAACTTCCCTTGGATAGATTTGTAAAAATTATTAAGGTTTTTGGAAATCGAGTATTGAAATCCACGCCAATCATGATTGAGGTTAGGTCATGATAGTATTATACAAATAGAAAAGTATAACAAGCCACTCACATAATCCATGTTTCATCTTCAAAGTGATTTTCTATTCATCATCTTCTCTTTTTCTAATTTGATAATATCCTTGTTTCAAATCAATTTTAAAAAAAGTACAAGACTTATGTAACTCATCAAACATTTCATCAAGTCTAGGAGTAGGATGTTTATACTTTATAGCAATTTTGTTGATTGGTTAGCAATCCACACTCATTCTCTATAACTCATCCCACACATGGGCTCATACTTTCTCTTATGTATCCCTTTGACATGAGATCCTTCATTAGCCTTTGAATCTTCTTAGCTTCTTTTGGGTTGGTCCTATATGAAAGATGATTTGTTATAGAAGTTCCTAAAATAAACTTAATTTGATGCTCAATCTTCTTTTTAGGGGCAATAATTTGGTGCTTAATCCTTCTTTTTTAGGGTAATTCCCTTGAAGCCTCATTTGGAAACACTTCTTCATAATCTTACAAAACATACTTTATTACTCTTAGCAAAACAAGGCTTTTTTAGTTAGTGGTTACATAGGCTTCTTTGTGCATAAGTACAAATATAGGCTTAGAAGCATAATAAGTAATCCTTATATTGCTCACTTTTGGAACACACTCATTCACTACCTTGTTTTGAAGTTTCTCCTTTCTCATTTTTCCTTTTCACTCACACTCTTTTTCTTTTTATCACTTTCATCTTTTTTTATACTCTTTTTCTTCTTCCTCTCTCTTCTTTTACATTCTTATTGGATTCTCATGAACTTGTGTAGGGTTAAAGGTTTAATTGTCATATTTCTCCTATCTTTTTCAAATTGATACTTGTTAAGGACACCATCATATGTAACATTTCTATCAAATTATTAAGGTTTTCTAAGTAATAAATGATAAGCATGTATAGAAACAACATCATAAACTATCTTAAATTTGTACTTTCCAATATAGAAAGACACCAACACTTATTTTTGTCACTTCTATTTCTCCATTGTCCTTTAATCATTGCAATTTATATAGGGTAGGATGTTGCAAAGTAGACAAGCTTAATTTTCTTACCAAGATGGTACTAGCTATATTAGTATAACTACCACTATCTATGATGATATTACACATTTTACCTTTGATGTTGCACTTAGTGTGGAAGATGTTCTCCTTTTACTCTTTAGCTTGCACATTTAATGCTCCTCTTATTATTAAAGCATCTCTATCAAAAATACTTTCACCTTCTTCACTTTGTTCCTTTGAAGATGTTGTGGATTCTTTATTTTCTATGTTACTTATATACTTAAAGTATTGAAAGTTTGAATACTTTTAAGACTCCCCCACTTTATCTTTTCTCCTAGGGTCTTCATCTTTTGATTTAAAAAAAGATTCTTTCTTATGCTTTCTTCCTTTGTTCTCATTTTTGTTACTCTTTTTCTCCTAAGATTTCTATGAGGAACTTGAATGGGAACTATAGTTGGAGGAACTTTTTCTTTCAAGTTACCTTTCCACTTTCATAGCCATATGAACCATTTCTTCTATGCCCACATAATGTTGTAGCTCCACCATATTAGTGATGTCTTTATTCAAGCCACAAAGAAATCTAGCCATTGTAGCTTCTTGATCTTCTTCCACATTAGTTCTAGACATAGTAAACTTTATCTCCTTATGGTATTCTTCAACACTCTTAGAACTTTGAGTAAGGTTTTGTAATTTTTGGGATAAGTCTCCATAATAATGGCTAGGAATGAATCTTTTCCTCATAGTGAACTTCAAATCCTCCTTAGTGCAAATATGCCTTTCACCATTTTTTCTAAACATTTTTCATAAGTTGATCCCAACAAGTAATGGAATATTTAGAAAATTCAATGACCACAAACTTCACTTTCTTCTCTTTTGAATAGTTATGACTATTAAAGATCAACTTTATCTTCTTTTCCCACTCTAAGTAGGTGTCTAGATCGTTTCTCCTATCGAATAAAGGGGTCTTTATTTTAATGTTGTTAAGGTTATCATCAACTTCCTCCTTTCTTCGCCTATCACCACCTTTTCTTTCATCTCTCCTCACATTTTTCTTATCACTTTTTCTTCTCTTCTCCCTCCTCTCACTTCTAATGGATGCATTTGAACTTTCATTCCCTCTATCATTATTATCTCCTCTTTCTTCTTCATATTATCTATCATTTTATCCTCTCTATCTCCTTTCCCTCCTTTCATCCTTAACTTTTGCAAGCCTAGCATTTATTGCCTCAAGTTATTCTTATATAACTCTTATATTTACTCCCCTAAGTTATTCTTGTATGGCTTTTAATATATCATTATTGTTCATACTACCTCCTGACATCCTTTTAAAGATAAACCTATAAGAAAATGTTAGATAAAGAAAAGGATATCATAAAAGCACACTACTTGCCTGAGTTAAAGGCACTCACAATTGTTTTTACACTTTAAATAAGGATTTAATCCTCAAATGATCTCACATACTCTTACTTTTTTTTTTCTTATATTTCCTCTTATAGCTCTTTTGGAAATAGTTGACACAATCAATCAAGATTCAACAAGTGGGACAAAGAATTCCACTTATCAAAGACTAGTCAATCAAAGGAAACAATGGATGACACTTGAGATACAAGAAAAAAGGAAAGGAACATTAACATAGATTCAACTAATAATAAGGAAGCAAAACTAAGAATTAAAAGACTAATGAAAATGGAAATTGGGATGAATGAAAGAGGCAATGAAAGTTAATTCAAAATAAAAAGTTTGATGATAAAATAGAGCATACATTGGTTAATGAACTTCTTCTTCTTTGTTCTTTATTCTTTTATTTTGTTTTTCTTCCTTTCAATTTTTTTTTCTTTTCTTGTTCTTTTTTTTGTCTACTTTTGCTCTTTAATCTTACTTTTATCTTATTTTTCTTGTTTTTAATTCACCTTCTTTTACTTTATCCTTTTTTATTTTGTTTTTTCTTCTAAATTAAACCCCCAACAATTATATAACACTTTTTGGTGTTGATTTAAATAGAGTAATAAGGTGTCATAATCAACTACCTTAAGTTACAAGAGAGGTATTCGATTGCGAAGAGTTTAGGTAACCTCTGCCTTGCACTACTCAATTATTGTAGTCAAATATTGAACAATTTTGAAAGGTATTCGACTATAGTATTCAAGTATTATGCTATTTTGTGTAGTATTCACATAGGGCACTCAAATACCTAAAGTTGAACTTTATGATTTTGAGCTTTTTTCAAACAATTCAAAGTATTCACACTAATTAATTCAATGAAATTTCCATGAATTTTGGCACAAATACAACACAAATTTGTACAAATTTGAGACACAAAAAATAAGGAATAATAATGGATTCAAAGATTGGACATAAAATTACATCAATAAATTAGGATCAAAATATGGATTGCAATAGCAATTATGCAAAAAGACCAAAATAGAGGAGTTCAATTTAATGAACAACAATGAACCAAACATGAATTTAAACACAAGATTAATAAGGAATAACAAGATGAACATAAGAATAGCATAATTAAAGAAAAATTCTTAGCAAAAGCAATAACAAAACCAAATTAGAAAATTTTCAAAATGAAAAGAATCAAACAAAATAACAAAAAAATAAGAACACAACCTAAAAATTAGGAAACCTTTCCTCTTTGATACCAAATGATAACAATATATATTGTTAGATCATCACAAAATTTAGAAACTAAAATGAAAAAGAAGGATAATCATGACATGCTTCAAAATAGAGAAGGAAGTGATAAGTGAGAAGAAATCATGCCATAAAGGATATTATTCCTTTGATAAGTGAGAATTGATCTCACAAAGGTTAATTATTCTTTGATAAACTTAAGAGAGGAAAAACTTATATAAAGTTTTTTCATATCAAATGCCAAAAGTTATGACAATAAAGAATAACCTTCCTCAAATAGGTTTAAAAGTTAACAAGTTAACCAAGCTAATTAGGCTTTAATTAGACTAATTAGACCCAATTTAGAAAGCTAATTAAAACATTTATTTTTCAAATAGAGTTGTAAACTAATAGGCTAAACTAACTCAAAGCCCAATAATGGCTTAAGCAATAAGAAACAAGACTAGCAATTAATCTAAGCATGCACTAGACCTTCAATATTTGGCTACAATATTCAAATACTATGCAAAATCTTGTAGGTATTCAAATAGTAGAAGACAAAACCAGATTCCTAACTTTGTATCAAGTATAGTACCTGGCTATTTATATGTAGTTTGCTAACACTGAAATGCATAAAAACTAAGCTCCTCCAATCTTGCTTCTTCACCCATCTAAGCTCTTTCTAACAACTTTTGAAATCCTTCCTTGATCTTTCTAGCTTAACCTTTATTATTAGACCTTTTTATATATTTAGATGCACTTCTTTACTCTTTGAATTCACATCAATCCACATGATAATCATGACTTTAACATATCATCAAACACAAAAATAGATATACATATCATATATAAACATTATCAAGAAATAAAATCAAAAGAAAAAGAGTGGATCTCTATTTATTTAAGGATGCTTATAGTACTTATTCCTTTCACCATGAATCCGATGTGTAGCATCCAAGACAACATGAAGTAAGAGAAGAATCTAAATAAAGAATTATGAAAGTTTTAAGGTGCTGGAAATCACGCATCATACATGCACAGCGGAATAAAATTTTTGCACGATTTCCACCAAGGATCTATGCGAATTTAGAACACCATAGATTAGGGATTAGGGTTTATACCTTTCGGCAAAAAATCTTCTAAGCGCTACAGCAAATCCAATCTGCTTCCAAATCACGAACCGGAATGGAAACCAGTAAATCAGATCACCAGTACAATGTTTATGTGGCTGCACCTCTGTGGTATCCACACGAACCCGTGAATCACCGATGAATGTCCACTACACACACCGGTTGGAATTGATCTCCTTACACCTCGTAGTGCTAATTACGCCTCTTCAGAGATTTTGATCAAGGAGAGGTGCTAGGGTTTTCTATGCTTTTGCTTGGGGTGCGTGAATAATAATAATAATCCTATTATTACCCAATAAGCCTATTTAAATAGGTGCATAGAAAAACCTAACCTATTTGGGCCTTATTCCATGTATAATTATAGGCTTACTATTGAGCCTTATAATTATAACATGAATTCCCAAATATTAAGTCCAAACAATTTGGTCCATTAATTCCAAATTCACTAAGCTCTAAGTGTGCGACCCTACAGGCTCTCATTACGTTGGCAATGACCATTAATCATATTAATGATCATAAACAATGATTGGTGTCTAGCAACACATCATTATTACCCAAGTAATGAGAAAGTCGGTGATTTGACTAAACCTTTACAAGTGATCATCACTTATGTCCTTTTGTCCTATACATCTAGATTGAGCACGAGACATGGACCGTGTCATTCCCGTATAGCCCAATCTTAAGGTTTCTTGACTCCTAAGTAAGCTGACTGAAACAAATGTAATCGACATCTCATGTTAATTCATCTGAGCATGGCCATGCATTTTCTCAGCTTTACTTAATCAAGGGGCCCATAGATGTTACTCCTATTATATAGGAGGGACAAATCCCATCTTGATCACACAAACCCCTCCGCATGATATGTGACATATCCAATATCTACCCTTGCATTCACTTAACCATTAGTGACATAGAATAGTATCAAAATATGAAACTCACATGTAGGGAACTTTGGTAATCTCAGGTCAAAGGACCATATTAATAATGATCACTAAGAATCACTTATGACACTCATATAACGATCCATGTAGTGTTCTTAATATGGGTCGATCCGGTATACAAGTTCTCTAACTTGTACTTATGTGTAAACTTAATATCCCATATAAGTCTTCACACATGCTAGTCTTAACATATCAAAGCAACCTAATCCACAATGATATATGACTAAGGACATTTAAGAATACAATTATTCTAAGGTTATTATTATAATTAAATATATTACGCAGACAATATATATAAATATAATAATTAGAATTGCCATTAAAATAACATGATTCAAAATTACAATCACTAATATAATTGGTTTTAAGGCATATACACTAACATAAGGTTATACCTCTAATAGATGATCAAGAATGCATCTTTCTCCAACGATCTTTCAAGACCTCTCAAGGAACTAATGGAAGCTCATTAGAATTTAGCAAGATCATTCAAAATAGCACTTTTTCTATCTAATTCCCAATCTAGCTGTGAGCTCCTCTCAGTGTTGGAGAAAGTGAATTGTGCTTAGCTATTTATAGAAGGATTTAGAGTAGCATCTAAATATCCTTGCATCATGCTAGTATCATCAAGATGACATCATGATGCTTGCATCATCAAGAAGACATCATCCTTGCATCAACTTAGGAAATATTCTTTTTGTTAGGAATTCGGATTATCATATGCAGCGGAAATTCAAAAATTTGATCCGAATTCTACCTAGGATCCATGCAAAAGACATAAATCAATTATTAGAGTTTTAGCTATTGGGCACTCATGTTTCTACTGATCAAAACTTGAGAGCGGATGAATCAAACACAAGCCAGAAGGTACGGTGTCTCTACGGTAACCACACGGAGTGAACAACGACCTCTCACCCTCCACGAATCTGCTAGGATGTGTTTTTCTCTCTAAGAATTAGGATTGGATGTTTTCTGAATGATTTAGGGTTTGTATGGAAGCTTTGAGCGTGTTATTAAAGTGCTGCCCTCAAGTCCCTTTTTATAGAACTTAGGCCAGCTATAATCCTAGTCCTACTAGGATAATGCTTCCAAAATCCTAATCACACTTAACAACTCATCTTATCCTTATCCTAGAGATAATGGGGAGAGATAGGACTTATCTATTAATTATCTAATATTAGATAATAATATTATCTCATAATATATTTATCTAATATCTGATAATGTAATTATTTGATATTACTTTAATATCAAATAATATCACATAATATATATATATATATATATATATATATAAATGTGAATTTATTATTCTTAATAATATATATATGCACGAAAATAATTCCAATTAATTAGATATTAATATAATTAAAGTCCAATTAATTATTGTCTTATTCCTACTCCTTTTGTGTGACCCTGTAGGTTCTTACTACGTTGACAATGACTCATTATTGAGCCATAGACAGTAAGCGGTATCTAGTAATACATCACTGCCACTCAAGTAGTAAAAATGTCTGTGATTCGACATCCACCTAATACATGATCAACGTTTTGCATCATAACCCTTTTTGTAATAATATCCAAATTGAACTGGAGGCATGGAATGTGTCATCCTCATCAATGTTCAATTTATATTTCTTGATAGTGAGTAGATTTAAAATAAATGATTAATATCACATATTAATTCAATTAAGCATGACCATGCATTTCTAAGTCTCACTCAATCAAAGGGCCCAAGGATATTTCTCTTTTATACAAGAGAAACAAAATCCCATCTACATCACTCACTTCCCTCTACACGATTTATGACACACCCAATCAATGCCCTACTTGTCATCCTGATTAAAGGTGACATAGGACAATATTAAAGTGAGTAATTCCTCATGTAGGGAACCGTAGTGACTTCAGGTCAAAAGTTTATGTGTATTTTTTATCATATGAGAATAATTTATGACACATCTATCCATGCAATATTCTCATAGTGGGTCAGTCCAGTATATTGTTCACTAGCAATGTACTCATGTATTGACTTGATATCATATATCCATAATTTATAATTATCAGTCACTATACATGCTAGTCTCGATGTATTATTACTATCATTTTCGTAATAATACTTGACTAGGGGCATTTTAGGAATAGCGAAGCTATTCCAAGGATAATTATTATATTAAGTTATGAATTGCGCATAATAATAATAAAATTATAAAAATATAATATAATAATTAAATTGCCTAAAATAAAACATAATACATTGTGTATAACTTCAATCATCTATATGATTGGTTCTAGGACACACACTAACAATCTCCCACTTGGACTAGAGCCAATCACTCATGTATCTAATACCAAGTGACATAGTATGACCATCATGCTTTTTCTGCGCTAAAGGCTTTATCAGTGGGTCGACGATATTATCATCAGTTGGTACTTTGCATATCTTCATGTAAAACTCCCTTACTTATTAATACCTTAATCCTCATTAAATAGGTAATTATCGCATACTAATTTGCCTTCTACTTTAGACTAGCTCACAATACCACGAATATTCTGCATCTCAAATAATATAGGCAAGGGTTATGTAATTATACAACAAGTTCAACTTCACATCCATCACTTACAAAATTAACAACTATACAATCATTCTTAATACATCTTCAAATCTCTATTCTCCCTTGTCAAGAGGGCCTTTAGAAACATCACCTGAAATGGTTAGTAATGATACGAAAACATAAGAAACAGAGTTTCCCAGTAGCTAGCCATCACTGTAAAAATATATTGAGCCATTCCAGATCCTTAAGCAAATAAAACGTATATTTCAAAATCAATCAATCATTTATCATCTCATTCCATACTGTTGTAAGAAACGTGCATCACACATAGCAATCATCAAGCCCATTCAAGGACTTATATAGATATCTAGATGGCCATCGTAGATAATCGTACTTAGGCCTCACATACAGCATTTCACCGTCTTCCCGGGGTAAACTCGGGCCATAGGCCTTACACACACAGTATTACTGACTTCCCGAGGTACTCGGGCCATAGGTACCGCACATAGTAATTTCATTACCATCCCGGGGAAAACTCGGGCCATAGGCCTTACTCACACAGTATTTGACTGTCTTCCCGGGGTGTGCACACAGCTATTTCATACACATTCCATATAATGGCAAAATATACCGAAAATCATGTAAATAGAAAACAAAGCTTAAGGATAAAGCTAGCTACCTTTTATAAGCATCCAATGTGATGTTTCCTTTGCCCTCACTTAACAACTTCTTTACACTTTCTCTTGCCTTTCCAAGTTGTCACTCCTTAGTCTATACAAATACACATCATAGTTCTTATTAGAACATCATCACTTTCCTTAAACTTCATGTATTCTTTACTTCCTCCACTTAAATAAATGCATAAATGCACTTAAATTCTATGTGCTTCATCATTCATTTACTTAGTATGGATACTTAGATGCTCTATACTTTAATTTCAGGCTTTGGAATGACAGATAAGAACATTAGAAAAGGATCTGGAGGCAAAACCGTGCAAATTGTAAAGAATAGAAACCAAATTGTTCACTTGACAAAGAACATGAAGGTGAACATGGGTCGTGTTCTACCCCGTGTTCAAAACATGGGGTACAATATGGGTCGTGTTCTACCCTATGTACATTACTGATCTGCCTTCGTAGAAGAACACGAGGTACAACATGGGCCATGTTCTACCCCGTGTACATTACTGATCTTCCAAAAATACAATTTACATGGCTAAACCTCCTTCTCCCCTTGGCTTCTCAAAAGGGAAGTTTCATACACACTTTCATAACTCAAAATTTCATCTTCCATAGGCTTCATAACTCATAAGAATCATCCTAATTTTATCAATTTAACCAAATTTCAAACAAATCATGCCAAATCCACACATGCACCATTATGCCTCTAAAATCCTAGACTGTGTACATCATGGTTTCTTGCTATTTTTACACCAAACCAAAGCCATAGATTAACATAACAACATCCAAAACACCATTAAACATATTCAAATCATCCTAAACTCCATGTTCAATCACCCTTAATCATACTAACTTCAAGATTTTAAGAAACTACAAAGAGTACATTAAAGAGCTCTTAGAGGAGAACATTTTTACCTCTTGCTACAACTTGAAAATCCTCACTTAGAGCTCACCAAACTTGATCAAACTTGAGCTTTCTTAAATCTAAACACACCAATAGATAGAGCTTGATGAGAAGAGCAACTTTCCCTTCTACCACTAAGCCTAATTCTCACTATTTTTAGGTGAAAAAGCTAAGAGAAACTTTTCTCTCTCTTCCTTCTCTCTCTCTCACGTCTCAAGCTTCTTTCATGGAGGTTTCTACAGCTTTTAGGAGAAATGGAGAAGAAGGTAGAGTTTTCATGAAGCTTCTAGGGGCATTTTGGTCCTTTTTGAGATTTCCAAGGGTATTTTAGTCCTTTTTCACCAATTAGTAAGGCTATTCTTGCCATTTTTTTTATAATGACACTTGTCATGTGTCTATTGGTCTCACTAAAAGAAAATCACATATCACACCCCAAAATCTTGATTATTCATATTAGATCCCAAATTCTTGGTTATTTCACTTTAACCACACCCGATTCTGCACTTTTATAATTTAGTCCATAGGGTTTCTATCTGTTTAAAATTCCTTACATTGTCAGACTTAGACAACTTCCCTTTTTAGGGTTTTCTAACCTCCTCTGATCATCCATACTGTTTAGGAAAAATAATTCTTTTCCTACTATCCTTTTCCTTCAAAATTTCGTTTACCTTACACTTAATTCCTTTCAACTTGAGATTCACCCACCAAGCTAACTCAAACGTGCTCTTCATTTCTACGACCTTAGAATTTAGAGATTCAAATGATAGAATTAAAAATTCGGGACATTACACTTCACATCTCTTCTATCAATGATTTCTCGAATGAGATGGAAGCGCCTAAGTATATGTTTGGATCGCTGGTGAGATCTGGGTTCCTTGGCTTGTGCAATGGCTTCATTGTTGTCACAATAGAGATCCATTAGGTTTGCAATGCTAGGAACAACGCCAAGTTCAGTAATGGACTTTTTGATCCAAACAACCTCTTTTGACGCATCAGATGCAGCAATATACTCAACCTCTGTAGTAGAGTCGGCCATTGTTTCCTACTTTGAACTCTTCCAGCATACAACACCACCATTTAGGCTAAATACATACCCTGACTGCAATCTAAAGTCATCCTTGTTGGATTGGAAATTGGCATTAGTGTAACCTTTTACAACAAGTTCTTCCTCTACTCCATATATTAAGAATGAATCCTTAGTCCTTCTTAAGTACTTAAGGATATTCTTAACGGCAGTCCAGTGAGATTCACCTGGATTTGACTGGTACCTGCTCGTCATGCTTAAAGCATACGAGACATCAGGACGAGTACATATCATGGCATACATGATAGATCCAATTGCTGATGCATATAGTTTCTTATTCATGCGGTCCTTCTCATTTTATGTCGAAGGATACTGAGCTTTGGACAAATTTATGCCATGCGACATAGGCAAAAATCCTCTTTTAGATTCTTGCATGTTAAACCATTTTAACACTTTATCTATGTATGTACTTTGACTTAGGCCAAGCAATTTTCTTGATCTATCTCTATAGATCTTAATACCTAGTATATAGGCAGCTTCACCTAAGTCTTTCATCGAGAAACAATTCCCTAACCAAGTCTTTACTGTTTGCAGTATAGGGATATCATTTTCGATGAGTAGTATGTCATCCATATACAATACAAGGAAAATAATTGTGCTCCCACTAACCCTTTTGTAAACACAAGATTCATCTTCATTTTTTATGAAACCAAATTCTTTGATTGCCTCATCAAAACAAAGATTCCAACCCCGTGGAGCTTGCTTTAATCCATAAATGGATCGTTGTAGCTTACATATCTTTTCAGCAATTTCAAGAATGACAAAACCCTCGGGCTGTGTCATGTACATATCCTCGAGGAGCTTTCCATTAAGAAAAGCAGTTTTGACATCCATCTGCCAAATTTCGTAATCATAAAAAGCTGCAATAGCAAGCAAAATTTGGATGGATTTAAGCATGGCAATTGGGGAATAGGTCTCATCATAGTCTATACCATGAACTTGCCTATAACCTTTTGCGACTAATCGTCCCTTAAAGGTTTGCACGTTACTATCCATGTCGATTTTCTTCTTGAAAACCCATTTGCACCCAATAGGTTTTACCCCTTCAAGTGGATCAACCAAAGTCCATACTTGGTTAGTATACATGGAATCCATCTCAGATTTCATCGCCTCAAGCCACTTCTCAGAGTTTGGCCCTTTTATAGCTTCTTGGTAAGTTGTAGGCTCATCTTGATCCATGAGCAAAACATCACCATTTTGAGTTACAAGAAATCCATATCTCTCAGGCTCATGGCGTATCCTACCAGACTTACGTAGGCCTTGTGTTACTTGAGCTAGTTCCTGACCCACAACATCTTGTGGTCTTTTTTCAGGTTCTATTATAGGTTCAGTGTTACTTTGTGAGTCTCACACTTCTTTGATTTCTACTTTTCTCCCACAGTTTTTCTTAGAGATAAATTCTCTTTCCAGAAAAATACCAATTCGTGCGACAAACACTTTGCCTTCACTAGGATTATAGAAATAGTATCCCTTAGTTTCCTTAGGATACCCTACAAAGTAACACTTGTCCGATTTGGGTCCAAGCTTATCAGAAACTTAACGTTTTACATAGGCCTCGAAACCCCAAATCTTCATAAAAGATAAGCTAGGACGTTTCCCAATCCATATCTCATATGGAGTCTTTTGAACCGTTTTAGAGGGAACACGGTTAAGCGTAAAAGCAACTATCTCTAGAGAATGCCCCCAAAAGGAAATTGGAAGATCTATATGACTCATCATAGATCGTACCATGTCTAACAAGGTACGATTCTTCCTTTCTGAAACACCATTCCATTGTGGAGTTCCAGGTGGAGTGAGTTGTGATACTATACCACACTCCTTTAGATAGTCATCAAATTCTTAGCTTAAGTATTCTCCACCTTGATCTGATCGAAGTGTTTTAATACTTTTACCAAGTTGATTTTGCACTTCATTCTTGAATTCCTTGAACTTTTCAAAGGATTCTGATTTGTGTTTCATAAGATACACATATCCATATCTACTGAAATTATCAGTAAATGTAATGAAGTACTGGAAACCTCCTCTAGCAGGTGAACTAATAGGCCCATATACATCAGTATGTATAAGACTTAATAGATCATTAGCCCTTTCACTGTGTCCAGTGAATGGTGTTTTAGTCATTTTTCCTAGCAAACAAGATTCGCATATTTCATATGATTCAAAATCAAATGAATCCAAGAATTCATTCTTATGAAGCTTGGATATGCGCTTCTCATTTATATGGCCCAAACGACAATGCCAGAGATAGGTTGGATTTAAATCATTTGATTTAAATCGCTTAGTGTTTATGTTATAGACAGGCATTTCAAGATCAAGAATATAGAGCCCATTGAACATTTGTGCACTACAGTAAAATATTTCATTTAAATAAACTGAATAACTTTTGTCCTTTATTATAAATGAAAAACCTTTCTTGTCCAAACAAGAAACAAAAATAATATTCCTACTGATAGCAGGCACAAAATAACAATCCTCTAATTCTATTACTAAACCAGAAGGTAAAGATAGATAATATGTCCCTACAGCTAGCGCAGCAACTCTTGCTCCATTGCCAACTCGTAGGTTCACTTCGCCTTTAGCTAGAGTCCTACTCCTTTGTAATTCCTGTACTTTTGTACAAATGTGAGAACTGCATCCGGTATCTAATACCCAAGATGTAGAAGTTGAAACATTAATTTCTATAACATATATACCTGAAGCGGAAGTCTCACTTCCCTTCTTCTTTTTCAGATCTTCCAGATAGACCTTATAGTTTCTTTTCCAATGTCCAGTTTAACCGCAATGAAAGCATGTCCCTTCCTTAGCCACACCCCCTTTTGGTTTCAGTGCAGAGGATTTAGACTTGGGCTTGCCTTTGGATTTGGAATCCTTCTTGTTTTTACCCTTACCTTTTCCTTTGCCTTTGCCCTTTTGAACCATCATTATGGTATTAGGCCTAGTCTTTTGCAAATTTTGTTCAGTAGTTCTTAACATGCTTAACAATTCTGGCAGTGGTTTCTCAATTTCATTCATGTTGTAATTCATGATAAATTGACCATAACTCTGTGGCAACGATTATAGAATTAAGTCAGTGGCCAACTCTTGACCTAGTGGAGCACCTAATCTTTCAAGGTTCTCAACATACCCAATCATTTTGAGTACATGAGGCCCAACAGGGTTTCCTTCTGCCAATTTGCACTGAAACAAGGCTTTTGTCATCTCAAACCTCTCATGTCGAGCTTGGCCTTCATAAAGCTTCTTAAGATGCTCAAGCATGTCATAAGCTTCCATGTTCTCATGTTGCTTCTGAAGCTCAGAGTCCATGGTAGCCAACATGAGACAACCGACATCTAATGCGTCATCATGATGCTTCTTATAAGCATCCTTTTGAGCTTGAAGGGCAGCAGCTTCAGGTTCTTAAGGAACAGGTTCCTCTAGGACATACATTTTGCGCTCATGTTTGGAGACTATCCTCAAATATCTGTACCAGTCCAGGAAGTTTATCCCATTCAATTTGTCCTTCTCAAGGACCGATCGCAGTGATAAGTTATTTGATGTATTAGCCATTAGTTATCTACGACAGAAATATGCAAAGTAAGTATTAAATTTAAAACATTTAATAAGGTCTTTTATTAAATGTACCTCCCACTATTTCATTCAAATTAATAGCCCTCACTATTAATTCAGAAAGTCATATTGTTTAGGCTTTCTAGTGGGCTAATATCCATATTTCACTAAGCCTTAAGTTAGCTTTGGCTAATCACTTAAAACTTAGTTATTTAGGTAAGCAACACTTGCCAATTGTATCATATACAACTCTTGGATAGTTGGGTGAACAACACTTGTTCTAGTCCATCTTATGAACTAAAGCCCAACTCTATGCCTCTAGGTCTCAATCTCATTGAGATATCCTAGTTAAGTCAGACCCAATATTTGACATTTAGATATCATTATTATCCAGTCGCATCTCACCAAGATAAATGAGGCACCTTGCTTTGGCAAACCTACCTTATGTCGATCGAGGCCTTGATGAGTGCCAAACATTGGAAGACATTATTAATTATTACTGACTTAATATTTTAGATGAGGGATTTTAACTTAATTATTATCAGATCTCAGCATAACTAGCCTATTTATTCATGCAATATATCTAGCATATCTCATATATCATATAAAGTAAATGAATAAAATAAACTACCGTATATCACATATCATGCAATGAATAGAACTATCACATAGTAGGAACACATTCTATCACATAATAAATGCATGCTCATCAATATCATCACATAATAAAGAAATCAAAATGTCACATAGTATGGCCCAAAATTCTATTTTCTAATGACATTCCTAAATAACTCCTTAGCTTCTTCTTATCCCATAGCTTCTTAGCTTCTCCTTGTTCCAAGTAAAGAATACTCCATTGCAATTACAAATTTACAACAGAAACCCCAAGTTACATTCGGGGGGAATTGAGATGAGAAGAGAATATACATTAGAGAAATAGAGGAAGACACGACACGCAGGTCGTATTTTAGAATTCGTCCATTAAAAACTCCAAGGGCCATACTGTTAGTGTATATGCCCTAAAACCAATCATATTGGTGATTGTAATTTTGAATCATGTTATTTTAATGGCAATTCTAATTATTATATTTATATATATTGTCTGCGTAATATATTCAATTATAATAATAACCTTAGAATAATTGTATTCTTAAATGTCCCTAGTCATATATCATTGTGGATTAGGTTGCTTTGATATGTTAAGACTAGCATGTGTGAAGACTTATATAGGATATTAAGTTTACACATGAGTACAAGTTAGAGAACTTGTATACTGGACCGACCCATATTAAGAACACTATATAGATTGTTATATGAGTGTCATAAGTGTTTCTTAGTGATCATTATTAATATGGTCCTTTGACCTGAGATCACCAAGGTTCCCTACATGTGAGTTTCATATTTTGATATTATTCTATGTCACTAATGGTTAAGTGAATGCAAGGGTAGATATTGGATATGTCACATATCATGCGGAGGGGTTTGTGTTATCAAGATGGGATTTGTCCCTCCTATATAATAGGAGTAACATCTGTGGGCCCTTTGATTAAGTAAAGCTGAGAAAATGCATGGCCATACTCAGATGAATTGACATGAGATGTCGATTACATTTGTTTCAGTCAGCTTACTTAGGAATTAAGAAAACCTTAAGATTGGGCTATACGGGAATGACACGATCCATGTCTCGTGCTCAATCTAGATGTATAGGACAAAAGGACATAAGTGATGATCACGTGTAAAGGTTTAGTCAAATCACCGACTTTCTCATTACTTGGGTAACACATCATTGTTTATGATCATTAATATGATTAATGGTCATTGCTAACGTAATGAGAGCCTGTAGGGTCTCACACTTAGAGCCTAGTGAATTTGGAATTAATGGACCAAATTGTTTGGGCTTAATATTTGGGAATTCATGTTATAATTATAAGGCCCAATAGTAAGCCTATAATTGCACATGGAATAAAGCCCAAATAGGTTAGGTTTTTCTATGCACCTATTTAAATAGGCTTATTGGGTAATAATAGGATTACTATCATTATTCACGCACCCCAAAAGGCATAGAAAACCCTAGCACCTCTCCTTGACCAAAAACCCTTGAAGAGGCGTAGCTAGCACTACGAGGTGTAAGGAGATCAATTCCAACTGGTGTGTGTAGTGGACATTCATCGGTGATTCACGGGTTCGTGTGGATACCACAGAGGTGCAGCCACATAAACGCTGTACTGGTGATCTGATCTTCTAGTTTCTTTCGGTTCATGATTTAGAGAGCAGATCGGATTTGTTGTGCAGCGGACAGAAGATTTTTGGCTGAAAGGTATAAACCCTAATCCCTAATCTATGGCATTCTAAATTCGCATGGATCATTGGTGGAAATCGTGCAAAATTTTATTCCGCTGTGCATGTATGATGCGCGATTTCCAGCACATACTATGCAACATATTCATGCATCATATGTAATAATTGCTAAGAAATATATGTAACCAAGATAAGGAGGATGATTGACATATATATTTCATAACATATTCATCATAAAAAATCATGTTCTAAAATAGCACCTTAAGAACAAAAATAATTTTTGAACGCTACGCAGAGTTAGCACGGTGGTTCCGCTAGCCGGTTAGCGGGCGGGGGTTAAGGGGGCAAAGCCCCTTGCCGGGGGGTGTAGGGGGCGGAGCCTCCCGGGCCAAAAATTGAATTAATCTGACATTCAAATTTTAATTCATTTTGCCAACAATTGACCCACCCCAAGTCGAACAATTCGACTATATGATTGACATTCAAATCATAGTTTAAAAATAGGATTTACGTCTAAACACTTTGAATAATTTTAATCATATCAATACAAATCCAGCCGTGTTTAAATTAAAGCATACATATACCTCATAGACCAGATTCAACTTAACGAATTTAAACAAGTCTTTACAGATTTAGAATTAATTACATTAATTTTATGCTGACTAGGTTATATGTTATTAAACACAGAGAACATCACATATTCAGAACAGATTCATGGGTTTATCATTTGAAAAACTCAGAATTACGCATAAAATAGATTTGAATATGAAGCAAAAAAATGCATGATCATATTCATACAATTAATCTCATCAATTGATAATTAGATTCAAAATTCAGATCATATATATCATATATATATTTACAAAATCAGAACCATACACGAGTTTGCATATATCTCATATATATCTAGTTTAAACAAAAACTAATTTGATATTAATTTATCATATAAACATTTATCAAAACGTGTAACTTTTGATTTAAACCGAAATAGATTTGACATGTATTTATCATATAAATATTCATCAAAGACGGTAAAACACATAATCAGAACTATGTTTTTGCAAGAAGCTTTGATACCACTGTAAGTAATTCGGATTATCATATGCAGCGGAAATTCAAAAATTTGATCCGAATTCTACCTAGGATCCATGCAAAAGACATAAATCAATTATTAGAGTTTTAGCTATTGGGCACTCATGTTTCTACTGATCAAAACTTGAGAGCGGATGAATCAAACACAAGCCAGAAGGTACGGTGTCTCTACGGTAACCACACGGAGTGAACAACGACCTCTCACCCTCCACGAATCTGCTAGGATGTGTTTTTCTCTCTAAGAATTAGGATTGGATGTTTTCTGAATGATTTAGGGTTTGTATGGAAGCTTTGAGCGTGTTATTAAAGTGCTGCCCTCAAGTCCCTTTTTATAGAACTTAGGCCAGCTATAATCCTAGTCCTACTAGGATAATGCTTCCAAAATCCTAATCACACTTAACAACTCATCTTATCCTTATCCTAGAGATAATGGGGAGAGATAGGACTTATCTATTAATTATCTAATATTAGATAATAATATTATCTCATAATATATTTATCTAATATCTGATAATGTAATTATTTGATATTACTTTAATATCAAATAATATCACATAACATATATATATATATATATATATATATATAAATGTGAATTTATTATTCTTAATAATATATATATGCACGAAAATAATTCCAATTAATTAGATATTAATATAATTAAAGTCCAATTAATTATTGTCTTATTCCTACTCCTTTTGTGTGACCCTGTAGGTTCTTACTACGTTGACAATGACTCATTATTGAGCCATAGACAGTAAGCGGTATCTAGTAATACATCACTGCCACTCAAGTAGTAAAAATGTCTGTGATTCGACATCCACCTAATACATGATCAACGTTTTGCATCATAACCCTTTTTGTAATAATATCCAAATTGAACTGGAGGCATGGAATGTGTCATCCTCATCAATGTTCAATTTATATTTCTTGATAGTGAGTAGATTTAAAATAAATGATTAATATCACATATTAATTCAATTAAGCATGACCATGCATTTCTAAGTCTCACTCAATCAAAGGGCCCAAGGATATTTCTCTTTTATACAAGAGTAACAAAATCCCATCTACATCACTCACTTCCCTCTACACGATTTATGACACACCCAATCAATGCCCTACTTGTCATCCTGATTAAAGGTGACATAGGACAATATTAAAGTGAGTAATTCCTCATGTAGGGAACCGTAGTGACTTCAGGTCAAAAGTTTATGTGTATTTTTTATCATATGAGAATAATTTATGACACATCTATCCATGCAATATTCTCATAGTGGGTCAGTCCAGTATATTGTTCACTAACAATGTACTCATGTATTGACTTGATATCATATATCCATAATTTATAATTATCAGTCACTATACATGCTAGTCTCAATGTATTATTACTATCCTTTTCGTAATAATACTTATCTAGGGACATTTTAGGAATAGCGAAGCTATTCCAAGGATAATTATTATATTAAGTTATGAATTGCACATAATAATAATAAAATTATAAAAATAAAATATAATAATTAAATTACCTAAAATAAAATATAATACATTGTATATAACTTCAATCATCTATATGATTGGTTCTAGGACACACACCAACACTTTTATCTTTCTTTCATTTCAATTTTTGCTATTAAATCCTCTATTAAGTCTTTAATTGCTAATAAATCCTAAGCTAATTAAAAATTACTTTTAATGTCCTAAAGTTAAGTCCCATTATCCTAGGGCCTTTAATTTATGTCAAATTCCTCCTTTCTCCCTTTTATGGACACTTTGTCTTTTAAAATGAGTGCAATTTACATCCTTTTCACCTTAAGACTATTTTAGGATGCTCAAGAGCAAAAACACTAAATTATTCCAAGATCTTATCAGCCTTGGATGTTGAATACTCCTAATTTCCTAAGATATCTTTCCTAAATAACTTTTAGAAAATTTTCATCCACTAAAACTAAAAAATATTTCAATTTGTTATCCATAAATAGACACTGTCTTACTTTGTTTTGTCAATTCTACCTACTTAATTTTTGTTGGATATTATAATTATGAATAGATAGGTACATTATGCAAATCATAAATAAACTAAAATCTAAGGGCATTCGTAAAATGTGAATATGAGAATTGCACTTGAAAATTTGTATGCTTGAATCGTGTGAAATATGTTCGAATATTTATGAACTATTAGATAAATTTTAAAAAGCTAGGTATATGATTACAAAATGTTATAATAGTTACCATTGAAAGTAGATCCTTGAAGGATGCATAAACTTTGAATGTATAAAAAAACAATATATGTCTTACAACTAAATATCCTAGCAAGTGAATTAACATAAATGGCTTAATTCCTTATTAGTTGTGCATGTAGTTGCTACTTGTGGTTATGTTTTAGTAGTTACTTTCTACAAACTACCTAATATCCATACGATGCTAGGAGTTGATTCATCTATCATTAAGTCATAAAGGAGCTACAGTGCTCACTATTATACATACACGTTTAATCCTTTTAGATGGGTTTAGTACATGAGTATAGGCTTGGCCTTAGGATATATTTGAAGTGAGTGAATATTTTCCCTTTTAAGTATTACAATCCATAGAGTTGGATTTTTTTTTGTTATAGGCTTAGGAACCCAAGTTTTATGTTAAACAAGTTAAAGAAAAATAACTTGACCATGAAGAGTGAATAGATTATGTCTAACTTCAAAAAAGGGTTAGCATTTAAGTATAGGCCTTTTGTATGAATCATTTAACAAGAACTATTTAACGTATTTTAATAAATCAATGATGAACTCTTTTGTAGGGAGGATGTATTATTACATTCTCTATAAAAATTTAAAATTTTTAAAATTTTATCATATGTTGAAAAAAGGAGTAATTAATTAATTTTAGTAAAATAATTATAATAGAAGGAAATTTCATGTAAAATGGATAAATTATGGTGAGAAGATATAGGTAAGAAATTAGGTTGATGAAAATTTACTAATTGAATGAAATTTAAGATAAGATCTAGTTGAAATAAATGAGGAAAAGAGAATTCATTTATTAAATGAACCATGAATAAAACTTTTGTACAAAATGAAAATAAATTGCTAAAAGGGCTTGAAATAAGAAACTTAAAAGAATTAGTTGAAAAGAAATGTATTGAGTAAAAGCTTTAAAGGTTTTAAGTATTTAAAGTGAGTGTGAATGTATAGGAAAAATGTATATTGCAAAAAACTTGATGAAATATGATAGGGCAGTCAAACGGGCTTTGACTTGCAAACAAACCCGTCTCGCCCGTGGATACTCACAGATCTAGACCTATGTATTTGAGCCTATTTTAAATTGTGGTTCAAACAAATCAGTCCATATGGACCACAAGCTTGACGGGTTTGACTCACACAGACACAGGTCAATCTGCGAATCGACCTCATTTGGAAAAAGAAGAAAGAGGCTTTGATGGATATGGACATCAACCCAAACAAACTTAATCCAACCCATAAACTAAAGCAAAATTGAAATGGATAAACTCTGATACTCTAGTCCCCCTATTGTTTGCTTCCACCATCTAAGATTGAGAGTGACTTCTCTATTCATATTGTTTATTTGCTCTAAGGCTTCGATTTGGAAGAGGAAATTTGTGAATTTGTCATCTATGATTTTGCTTGAATTACTTCTGTCTCACTTAGTTGTTCTGCGAAATAAGTAAAAGTTTAATTTTTTTTGTGAAATTGAGAAAGATGCAAATTTGAACCAAAGAGTGGAAATAAGCGAGTGATGTTGTGATTATCCTTTGTATATTGAAAGTGCATATAACAAATGTATTACTGCAAGTAATTTTTACCTAGTAGACCCACAATCTAATGATTCGAGTTTGGGTACAAACTTTAAATTAAAGATCTATTAGGTGTCAGGTCCTCATTAGTTCCAATCCTTACCTATGATGAAATTGATGATATTGAAGCCCTCCACTACTTTATCTTCACAAAGTCTATGATTCCTTTTTATTTTGATCAGATTCATCTCTATTTTAGTTTTTCATTTCTTCACTCTCATCATTGATAGGTTTCTTTATTTTCGTTAATTCCCTCATCAAGAGAGTAAGTGGAGAACAAGAAATCCAACTTGAACCTCACTTAGTAAGGTAAAACCCCATGATATTTTTGCAATTTGATATGTTGGTTTTCTTGTTTTTGCATAAATATGAGTAAGTATTTATTCATTTCTCTTCATTTTGTTATTCAAGCTATTATTTTTATTATTTCACACAAGTGTCAGGAGTTTACTTTTAAGCATTCATCTTGCTACTAAAAATCTAAGGGATCCATTTACTCATTCGGTGGGTTAAATGGATTTTTGCTCCATGTGCCAAAACGGACCGGTCTGTTGGTGGGTCCATGACTTCTATGGACTGGACCTAGATCGGTATACATGGGCCTATATTTTATTATAGGTCAAATGGACCAGTCTGTGACTGGTCAAAACTTGTGCAAATTCAATCTAACTCACTCCAACTCATTCATTTGGCAACCCTAAAATATAAGAATACTAGAATGGTTTAGAGTAGTAAATATTAAGAGTTAGAAAAACTTATAGGGCAATTGGTGTCAAAAAGGAAGGAAATAGTCAATTATAGCCTTTTGAACTACATTTTAACCTAGTATGGTTGACTATTGTTTCAAATAAGTAACTAATGAGTAAAAACATAGCTTGCTTTATCATAAAATGCCTTGCCTTCAAAACTTAAATTTCAAACCCAGGGTATTATTCCTTAATTTTCTCTTACCATCTAGCTTCATCCTTTCAAGCCTCTCTTCATCTCCTTGCTCTTCACAATCTTCATTAATCAATCCATTTAAGAGAAATTTCTTATCAAATCCTTATACAAACACGATAAGGCCTATATTGCAACTAGATTTTTCATGGATTCCTTTGAATTTAGAAATATTTAAATATGTGACTTAAATAGGGAAAACTAAGCCCTAATGTGTAATTTTTAAATTTTGGTTAATTAGAACCAAGGAATAACAAATTTGACTAACCAAAATCTTCTCCACAATAGGTAAGGGAACTATCTCACTCTTGTTTAAGTATTTGATTAGGTTTTATTTGATTTATGTTTGAGTTCTAGTTTTTTTATTGGTTTTATGATATATGCTATGGTTTATGATGACTTATAATGTTTGCAATGTATTTAGTGATAGAAATAGCTTTAATGATGATCTAATAAGGTATATTAATGATTTGATTAGGATTAGTTAAGTACTAAATAGGTAAGGACAAAGTTGAAGGTGAATAAATAATGATTTTGTAGGAAATCTATAGATTTCAAGGCCATAGGCGATTATATAGTTGACTATGTGGTGATAAATTTGTTATATTGAGTTTGAAAGGTCTTAACTTCTTTTTCTAATGCCCATTTTTTACCAATCACTTATCATTGAAAAGGTAATTAAGTCTACTTTCAAATAAAACTTTTTCATGTTAATATCTTATGAATATTTTGTTATCTCAATAAAGTAGCGAAAAAAGATCATAAATTCTAGATTGTGAGAAACTAAATTTTTTAACTAACTTGTAAAATTCATAATTCCTTCATATCTTAATTATTTTAAATAAATGAACAGTCCATGAAGAGCCATTTGAATTTATTCTCATATGAAATAAGTTTCAAGACTAATAAATTTAATAACTTTGAGTCATTTATAAAATATCATGATCTAAAGGTCAAAACTAGGATGTTCAAAGGAGTAAGTTCATCACCTTGAACTAACAAAATAGCTAATCAATCAATTAAGAAACTTGAAAAAAAAACTTTTAGGGTACTATAAAATCCCTTTGTAGTCAACTAAATAGTTAACTATCAGTGCAGGAGTTTTACTTTGGACAACTATAATTAATTATTACTCTATTTCATTGCAATATCTATAATATCCCAATAGAACAAGAAAATTTAAGAAAAATTTTGAATAAAAACCATTCTAACAAAAACCTAAAAACATAATCAGCTAAAATTTAGCTAAATCATAAACATGGTTCAAGGGCATATCTATCTAGAATTTTTGTAGAAATTGTATTAGGTATTAGTATGGATCAAAATATCATGAAAAGCCCAACATTAAGTTAGGAAAATTATACAAAGGTTTGATAGGAAACTACGAACCTAGGTAGCCTAAAATAGGCTTGAGTAACTTGAAAACCTAAAGATTGAGGCCAAAAAAAATAAATCATTTTATTTTGTTTGGTTGACTTAGCCTAACTTTTTAGGCCTAATTTGATGTTGAAACCGAAAAAAATAATAAGGCCCAACTAGGCCCAGTCTTGATTTGATAAATTGGTAAACAAGTGAGAAACCAAAAACATTTGTTAGTAACTTTTTTCTAGGCAAGATATTTGGAAGAATTTTAGTGAAATTGGATAAATATCTTTTTATTTCAAAAACTGTATCCCCTTATGTGCATTCCATTACCAAAAGTTTTATAAACTAAATAAAAGGAAAAATGTAACCAATGAGAGTAATTTAGGGATTTTTATATATAGGGCTCTTAAAGATCAAATTGGCTCATTTTTCTACCTCTTCTCCTAGAAAGAAACATGAGTTTCTCTAAGGCATTTCATTAGGATTTTCAACCCTCCAATAAATTCCAAGATGTTTCATTAAAATTCTTACAAGATAACTAGGGTTTTCTATCTTCTTCAAGTTTCTATGATAGTTTTCTCTCTAAAATTTCTAAAATTTGATTTATTTTACTGAAATTGCCTTCTTGGTATTCTAAGATGTTTCTAACAAGATAAATGCTTAAAAAATTAAGGTGAATGGCAACTACCTTTTATGCTATTAAGTTTTCTTATGAAAGATGAAGAAATTTGATGAAATTGCCATTATAGATGCAATTTAAGTGGTGATGTTGAATGGTTTAATTTTGATGTTTTCTAAATGTTATATGTTGGGAATTCGGATTATCACACGCAACAAAAATTTAAAATTTGATCCGAATTCTACCTAGAATCCATGTAAAAGGCATAAATCAATTATTAGAGTTTTACTTATTGGGCACTTGTGTTTCTACTAATCAAAACTTGAGAGTGGATGAATCAAACACCGACCGGAAGGTACAATGTTTCTATAGTATTTACATGGAGTGAACAACGACCTTTTACCCACCACGAATCTGCTAGGATGCGTTTCTCTCTCTAGAATTTAGGATTGAATGTTTTCTAAGTGATTTAGGGTTTTATGGAAGTTATAAGCATGTATAAAAAATGCTGCCCTCAAGTCCCCTTTTATAGAACTTAGACAAGCTACAATCCTAGTCCTAATAGGATAATGCTTCCAAAATTCTAATCACACTTAACAACTTATCTTATCCTTGTCTTAGAGATAATGAAGAGAGATAGGACTTATCTATTAATTATCTAATATTAGATAATAATATTATCTCATAATATAAATATCTTATATTAGATAATTGCATATAGTTATCAAATATTAAAATATTATTATCTCATAATATATTTATCTAATATCTGATAACATAAATATTTGATATTACTTTAATATCAAATAATATCACATAATAATAATTATATTTATTACGTGAAAAATATATTATTATTTAATAATATATATATATGCACGAAACTAAGTCCAATTAATTGGATATTAATATAATTAAAGTCCAATTAATTATTGTCTTATTCCTACTCCTTTTGTGTGACCCTGTAAGTTTTTACTACATTGACAATGACTCATTATTGAGCTATAAATAATGAGCGGTATCTAGCAATACATCACTGCTATTCAAGTAATATGAATGTCTGTGATTCGACATCCACCTAATACATAATTAACATTTTGCATCATAGTCCCTTTTGTAATAATATCCAAATTAAACTGGAGGCATGGAGAGTGTCATCCTTGTTAAAGTTCAATTTATATTTCTTGATACTGAATAGATTTTAAAATAAATGATCAATATCACATATTGATTCATTTCAACATGACCATGCATTTCTAAGTATCACTCAATCAAAGGGTCCAATGATATATCTCTTTTATAAGAGTAACAAAATTTCATCTACATCACTCACTTCCCTCTGCATGATTTATGACATACCTAATCAACGCCCTACTTGTCATCCTGATTAAAGGTGACATAGGATGACATTAAAGTAAGTAACCCTTCATGTAGGGAACTGTAATAACTTCAGGTCAAAGGGCTATATGCAATTGTGATTATATGAGAACTACTAATGACACAAGTCTTATCCATGTAGTATTTTCATATTGGGTTAGTCCAATACATCTGTTCACTAACAATGTACTCATATATTAACTTGATATCACATATCCATGATTCATAATCATCAATCACTATACATGCCAGTCTCGATGTACTATTACTATCTCTTTCGTAATAATACTTGACTAGGGGCATTTTAAGAATAGTAAAATTATTCTAGGGATAATTATTATATTAAGTTATAAATTGCGCAAAAATTAAAAATAAAATATAATAATTGCATTGCCTGAAATAAAACATAATACATTGTATATTATTTCAATCATTTATATGATTAATTCCTAGGACACACACCAATTTATCATGATGTTATTATGTTGGTATTATGATATTAAGATGAGTGGAAGAAGAATTACTAAGGTTTTTCTTTAAGAGATGATCATAAGGCAACAAAAGAATTAAGAGAAAATTGGTTAAGCAAGATCAATGATGTTTTTGCATCTCTTTGGAATCATGGGTTAGAAAATGATAAAATTTCAATTTCTAGTATTTTAATGTTACAAATAATGTTAGAGTAAATGTGGAGAAAATTGGAAATTTTTGAAAAGTTATAGAGATATGAAATGTGATGGTTTATGGACTATAGTTGTAGGAAATTGAAACAGAATTCTGGATTCTGTATATTTAGTTTTGCTGCTGTTTGGACCATATTTTGATTGAAAAAAATTAAGGTAATTATCGTTCTTGGCTTATTAACATGTTAGTAGTATTACATAGAAAATTGGTTGCAATTGGGGTTAATTTGGATGCCAAAAAGACCTTCTATCACAATAGCTTCAAATTTGTGATTTTGGTCTTGTATGAATAGTATGACCATGAAATTTTTGTGAAATAGTTAAGGTTTTCCATCATTTAACATGTGAAGGATATTTCATAACAATTTGGTGATAATTGGAAGTAGTTTGAATATTGAAATAGGACTTTTGTTGAGATTGCTCACATGCTGTCCTATTTTGAAATTTCTATTTTGGTTTTCTATAAATAGTAACCTTGGGAATAAATCATGCAAAATAATTGATGTTTATATTTAATATAATGTTGTGAATGCTAGGAATAATTTTGGTAAGATTTTGAATTAATTTGGAAGCTTTAAAGGATACCAAATCTATGACTTATCTGAGGTAAATGACAATGTGATTGTTTGAAATCCTTTTAAGAAATGTTGAAAGGAATTTGAATGTACAAAATAATTGATGATATTGAAATTATGTTGATAGCTACTCATGAGTTATTTTTTTTACTACATATCTATTTTATCTTGAGCTTGAGTAATTAGAAACATATTTGTTTTCTTAAGCGACTTCCAAATGCTATTTAGTAAAGTTTTCTAATAGACTATTTCAAGTCTATTTCTAACAAGAAATATTTCCTAAATGCATATCAAAAAATAATTTTCTCCTAAAATAGTTTTAAGAATCCATCTAATTGAGAATCTACCAAATGTAATGGCCTTCCAATAAATAAATCTTTTTTGAAATCACTTCTTAAAGTAATTATGTTTTAACTATTTCCAAAGTAGAAAAGAAAGTCCCTTTTGTTGATTTGGATTTTGATGTAAAAAAACTTTTGCTAGATTTTTCAAACTTGTGTTTCTATTTTCTACAATCTTTTAAAAGAAGTCAATTTCAAATTTTGATTTGGTTTAGAAAGTCTTGTAAAGATGTTTAATTGATGTCATTATGCTAGCTATAATATTCTAAAATTGGGTCATGATAGGTTCACACTCGATAAAAATGCCTTTTGAATATAATATTTACAAATGCAATGACTATTCTGGACAAAATAGTGTATTAGATATTTTCATATGAATAAAGAATAGTTAATATGAAATTATACTAAAAAAGATAGATAAGATCAAATTTCTTTTCTTTGTGAACTTGTAATAGTTGCATTAAAATGTTAGGCAACAAAATAGCGTTAATTAGGAAAGTAAAAACTAAATTGTAGGAAAAAAAATCCTCACATTCATATTATGGGCTTTTCTAGAGAGTGTTAAATCTCATATATTTAACCATGGGTTAACTGAGCTTTCCATCCTATAAAATAATTAGTGAACAAGAACATAATTAGGGTGCTTAATGGGCTCTAGGCCTGTAAGCCAAATGGATCAATCCACATGCTTTTTACGGATTGGACTTAAAAAATTAAGCCTATTAAAAATAAGACCAATGGGTTTAGTGTAACTCCCTTACTTAAAAATGCCATATCTCTCATTTAATAGATAATTATTGCATACTAATTTGCCTTCTACTCTAGGCTAACTCACAATACCACAAATTTCTGTATCTCATACACTTTAGGCAAGGGTCATGTAATTATACAACAAGTTCAACTTACAAAACATACATCCATCACTTATAATATCACCAACTATACAATCATTTTTAATACAACTTCAAATCTCTATTCTCCCTTGTCAAGAGAGCCTTTCAAAACATCACCTGGAATGGTTAGTAACAATACAAAACATAAGAAACAAAGTTTCCCAGTAGCTACCTATTACCATAAAAAACATATTAAGCCATTCTAGATCCTTAAGCAAATAAAACGTACATTTCGAAATCAATCAATCATTTATCATCTCATTCCATACCATTGTAGAAAATGTGCATCACACATAGCAATCCACAAGCCCATTCAAGGACTCATATCATTATCTAGATGGCCATCACAGATAATCGTACCTAGGCCTCACACAGCAATTCACTGTCTTCCCGGGATTCTCGAGCCAAAGGCCTAACACAGTATCACACTGTCTTCCTGAGGTTTCTGGCCATAGGTACCGCATACAACAATTGCACTATTATCCCCGAGGATCTCGAGCCATAGGCCAAACACAATATTCTACTGTCTTCCCGGGTTGTGCCACAACAATTGCATACACATTCCATACAATGGCATAAAATACAAAAAATCATGTAAATAGAAAACAGCTTAAGGATAAAGCTAGCTACCTTTTATAAGCTTCCAATGGTGATGTCTCTTTTGCCCTCACTTAAAACTTCTTTACAATTTCCCCTTGCCTTTCCAACTTGTCACTTTTTAGTTTATACAAATACACATCATAGTTCTTATTAGAACATCATCACTTTCCTTAAACCTCATGTATTCTTTACTTCCTCCACTTTAATAAATGCATACTTAGATGTTCTATATCTTGTTTTCAGGCCTTGAAATGACACATATGAACATTAGAAAAGGATCCGAAAGTAAAACCATGCAAAACGTGAAGAATCAAAGCTAAAATGTTCACTTAACAAAGAACACGGGGGTGAACATGGGCCGTGTTCTACCCCATGTACATTACTGATCTGCCTTCGTTGAAGAACACGGGGGTAAACATGAGCCGTGTTCTACCCCGTGTTCAGAACATGGGGTACAACATGGGCCGTGTTCTACCCCGTGTACATTACTGATCTTCCAAAAACATAATTTACATGGCTAAACCTCCTTCTCCCCTTGACTTCTCAAAAGGGAAGTTTCATACACACTTTCATAACTCAAAATTTCATCTTCCTTAGGCTTCATAACTCATAAGAATCATCCTAATTTTATCAATTTAACCAAATTCCAAACAAATCATGCCAAATCCACACATGCACCATTATGCCTCTAAAACCCAAGTGTGTACATCATGGTTTCTTGTGGTTTTTACACCAAACCAAAGCCATAGATTAACATAACAACATCCAAAACACCATTAAACATATTCAAATCATCCTAAACTCCATGTTCAATCACCCTTAATCATACTAACCTCAAGATTTTAAGAAACTACAAAGAGTACATTAAAGAGCTCTTAGAGGAGAACATTTTTACCTCTTGCTACAACTTGAAAATCCTCACTTAGAGCTCACCAAACTTGATCAAACTTGAGCTTTTCTTCAATCTAAACACACCAATGGATAGAGCTTGATGAGAAGAGCAACTTTCCCTTCTACCCCCAAGCCTAAATCTCACTATTTTTGGGTGAAAAACTCAAAAGAAGATTTCTCTCTCTTCCTTCTCTCTCTTGCACGTTTTTGGTGCTTTAATGGAGTCTTCCACAGCTTTTGAGAAGAAAGGAGAAGGAAGAAGACTTTTCATGAAGCTTCAAGGGTATTCTTGCCATTTTTAACAATTTCAAGGGTAATTTAGTCCTTTTTTACCAATAGTAAGGCTATTCTTGCCATTTCTTCAAATAAGGACACTTGTCCATTTTCTTCTAACAAGGACACTTGTCATGTGTCTATTGGCCACACTAAAAGAAAATCACATATTACACCCCAAAATCTTGGTTACTCATATTAGATCCCAAATCCTTGGTTATTTTCACTTTAACCACACCCGATTTTGCACTTTTACAATTTAGTCCATAGGGTCTCTGTCTGTTTAAAATTTCTTACACTGTCAGACTTAGACAACTCCCCTTTTTAGGATTTTCTAACCTCCTCTGATCATCTATATTGTTTAGGAAAATTAATTCTTTTCCCTACTATCCTTTTTCCTTCAAAATTTCGTTTACCTTACACTTAATTCTTTTCAACTTAAGTTTCACCCACCAAGCTAACTCAAACGTGCTCTTCATTTCTACAGTCTCAGAATTTAGAGATTCAAATAATAGAATTAAAAATTCAGGACATTACATTTAGCCCAATGAGCTATCAATTATAAAGGATTGGGCTGATTCGAAGGCATAAATAGGTTGAAATATTTTTTTAATTTTTAATATTTAATAATTTAAATAACATTTATATTTAAAAAAAAGAAAGTAGGCTATTAATTATTTTTACATCATAATTCAATATAAAACACAAATCAATTGTAAAAAAATTGAAAAGAAATACTCAAAATAATTAGATATAATAAAAATAAAAATAAATAGTAAAATTAAAGAACATAAAATAAATATAAAAATACAAACACAAAATTTATAAATATAAGAAAATAATAAATATAAAATTATACAAATAAATAATAGAAGGTGAAATATAAATTTATTTTATTAAAAATGAAAAAAGAAAGTTAGCTCGTGGACTAATCCAATGAGCTTGCTAGTTCATCCATTAAGTACCTATAAACGTAATTAAAGCAAATCATCTTAAAGTTATATGGAGAGTATGTCTTGTTAGATAGAGAATCATTTTAGGATTATTAAATTTACAAATGGCATTGTGCTTTATGCTTTTTATTTTCAACTAGCGCTATATTTTATCCTTTTTATTTTTAATTCACACTTATAGCCTACAATTCGATATCAATTATTACATAACAACCAACATTAAAATTTATATTACACTTTGGTTTAAAACACTCATTGTCATCTTTAAAATAATGATGTTGTCCTATTAAGTAATGTTTAACATTAGTTATGGCAAAAAATTGATGTTATAATAGATGAATGTCTTTTAAAAAAATATTTTTCTTTTCTTCTTATTATACAATTATATAGAGCAACCAATTGAATGTAAATGAAACAAAAACAAGAAAGGAGACAATATGTTACAAATATATATATATATATATATATATATATATATATATATATATATATATATATATATATATATATATATACATATATTCTTTCATTTCATTTATTTCCATATCAATACATAAACATATATACAATGAAAAACTATTATATACAATGAACAATAGACTTTATATTTATAATAAAAATATATGGCATCCTTACAAAAATTAAAAGGAAAAATGGTTATGATCTACTCGTAATTCTTTTATATTTCTTAATGGCTTCTAAGGTGTTTAATTAACTCTTTTATATCTATTAACCTTAAGGTGCTTGATTGCTTTATTTGTTATAAACCCCTCAAGGTTCCTATGTTTCAATGTGAAAATAGGCATACTTATTACTCTTTGTGTATCAAAGTTTAACATAGCACATAAAGGAAGTAATATGTTGATTTTCACATTAAAACACAAGAAGGGTTAGATGCTCATAATAAATGGAGAAATCAAGCGCCTCAACGTTAATAGGAGGATAGCACACACCATCAATGTTGCATAATAAGAAATGATCCAAATCTTATAATCATAGCAATCACATCAAATCATAGATATACTTATGATCATCTATTTAGATGTAGAAGATAACTATGATTTGATACAATACCCATGACTATAAGAGATGAACTTTGAGATTAAGATAAAGAGTATAGATTGTAGTATTCATTGTTGAGAAAGAACTAGAATCTCCTCATGTTCCTTTAATTAAAAGACTTGTGTTCATATTTTAGCAATAAACATAAACATCTTATAAAGAATTCGAAAGAATTATTGTCCAATGTCCTTACAAATGCTTTATAGAATTCCTTTGCTTATAACCAAAGTGTGGATATAAGTTTTTGGAAGGAACTTAAATCAATTATAGAACCTTTTAAAAGGGCTAGTTTTTGGAATCTATTAATGGAGAAAACTTCTAAAATAAAAGGTGTAGATCATAATATTAACATTTGCCTAGGCTATTAAGAAAATGTGGCAATCTTTTACGGTTTCTTATAGATATAGATACAAGTCCTCATAAAGAAGTTTGAAAGTTTTCCTATACCTCCCAAATAGCCATGGTAATGCTAAATACCATGATCTATACCTTCTAACTTAGAAGCCATATATTTTATAGAAAGAGATCTATCTTAAAAGATCATAAATTTGTTATCAAGGAGCCTTATTTATAAGCTAAGAGTAAAATAAATGTCCAATTTTAACTAAAAAATGATGTCATAATTTTAGCTATATGTATGATTGTGATGACTTAAGATGTCAATTAAGTTTTAAAATGAAGTGTAATCTATTGATGAACAATCACAACGATTAAATTGGACATACATAATGGTCGCCTTAAAAACTAACATTGTAATTTCTTGTTGTTAAACTTATGATAATTGAAACAGACTTATAGGACAATTACCATAAGCATATGACATTATAAATTCTTTATATGTTGTTGATGAAGTCTGTCATGACCCACTTTTGATCGTGACCGGCCTGGATCCCAATATCGGTTTCCACAAGCCTTAACTATTATTACCTTTTTTATTTAACGAAAATTTTCAAATATAACAAAATTCACATACATACAAAATAATCTAATTACACACTTATATATTCAATTCATTTAATTCTAATTCTAATTCAAATTAAACCCTAACTGTCAAATCTTTCAATTCAGGCGGTCTTTGATTCTCTATGAATGCTAATCTGAAAATGTTAAAATAAAATAAAGTGAGTTCCATAAATCCAGTGAGTATATAACTACCACTATCTTACACGTGATCGGCTTAAATATATAGAGAAAAGGATAGCAAACAAATTTTCGAATTCCTGAAATATATGGAACCATATCTTATAATGGAGATTCACTTGCACATGATTGCAAGTATATTTCACATAACACAATCTAGGAGTCTTAACTTTCTACCAACATTCGAATCATATATTACCCATTCCGGGTAGGCATCATACACAAACAATTGTTAAAGCTAAACACAAATAAATCGTCACAATCACATATCAGTACAAGTCAATCATAAACAATCACGTGATGTCACCTATTCAGATATAATAAACATACATAAAGTTATTCTATAGTATAAAAGTCAATTTTATACCTCTCTCAACTGTTAACTAGGAATTTCTCATCTAATTCTTAAATCAATATCATATCCATTTCATATAATTCATCGAGAATTTTCCATCCGACTTCCATATCATTTCTTTCTCACCGATGGTAATATTCGATATCATTATTCTAGCATCATTCATCGCTTTCCAATGTCTCAAAAGGCTCAATTCACAACATTCGTATATAATCATATCTATACAAAAATATAGAATTGATACTAATAGTAATGAAAGCATAACTCAATAAATATTTAAAATATCTTTTGATAAGATAATAAAAAGAAAGTGGTGAAATATATACTCACTTGAAATCGTCCACAAATTCTCACACTCAACTTTATCTTCTTATTTTTATCTTCTCCTATTTATCAATTTACTAAAATAAATTATTACATGTGTATTACTAACTTTTCTTCCCTATTTTATATTACTAATTCATATTATTTGTTTCTTGTACTTCCTATCATAAATTGATAATTCAAATAAGTTTCTTAATCTTTCTAAGCTATAACTCTCTTTGTTTTCAAACCTATACTTAAAATATCAACCCTACTTATATGTAACAGCTAAATTATCCAAACATTACTATTCACATCAATATATCAAACTATACACTTATCCATAACTCAAGCATGATATAATAGTATTTTGTATAACTTGATCATTATATTTTTCATTATTAGCCTTTAATCCAATTATATCATTGAATTATTCTAAATCCTCACTCATGCTAAATTATTAAAATATGCTTATCAAACCAATCTCAAAACACCCAAAATATTGGATTAATTATAATAATTCCGATTAACCCACAAGAATTCCCCATTCATCACATTCCATCGCCTAAAAATCATTTTTCCCAAACTACTATTATTCATTCAAAATTTATATAGGGGGGATTTCCTAAGTTAAACTCCAATCTTCACAATTGCTTTAGTTTCAGGATAAAAAGTAATCTACCTCCCCACAAGGTGACAGAAGTTACGGAAGTCCAGCAAAACAGGGGGCCAAAAGCTCTGCATGGTTAGCACATTTCTCCTTATTTCTACTCATTGCTCGCACTCTCCTCTCTCCCTTCATTTTCTGTTTCAATTCTCTTCCTAAAAACAGAAACACCGTAGTTTCTCTCTTGTTGGTGTGCCTTACAACCATTAGATAGCAGCAGTAAATCTGCGCTAATCGCGAGGAGAGAAAAGAGGAAGGTGGCGGTACTGTAAGAGGAAGAGGTCGTTGTTGCCTTCCTGTAGCGGTTTGCGCCTAGTTGGTAGGAGGAAAACTCCAGCACCCAACAACGCACAACCACGAGCAGCTTATGGTGGAATGGGCAGTGAGATGAGAGAGAGGAGTGTTGATCCCCCTATTATGCCCAACCAAGCATCACATGGTGGAGCTGCTCCAAACTCGTGGGTTGCTAAAGATTCAGCAAATGGACAAGCTGGCAGTAGCAGCAACTATTGGAACCAACACATTGGAGCCGAATAGAGATGGGCCATGGAACAGCAGCGTCACACAATACTAATGAGAAGAAGACAGCAAGGAGGAAGAATCAACTACTGTACCAGCACCACACACACTAACGAAGAGCAATTTTTGGCAACAGTTCAAGACATCATGCAACTGGAACTGAGAGAGAATCGGGCAGCCGAGGGAGAGAAGAAGCTCCTGATAAAAATAAGTGTATGCGTCACAAGTGGGAAGAGACAAAAAGGGAAGTCTGGAAGGTGCCGGAAGCTGAGTTGTACTCGGGAGAAGAGAGTCGTGTTTCCAAAATAAGGAGAAGCAGAAAATATATAAACCTGTTGTTCTGTCTAGAAACAGAAACAAAGGAGGTAAAATGAAAAGTCAAAGGCGGTGGAGTTACGTAAAAGAGACAAAGAAGGTCCAGAAAATTGTAGAAGTTGAGCTGCTGCTGTCCGCAATTGTACTCGTGAGAAAAAGAGAGGAAGTGTAAAGAAAAGTCAGCATCTGCAATGAAAAGAGTCAAAGAATACTGCTAGAAGACCAAAATAAGAGAGATGGCGGTTCTTTGTTTTTCTTCGGGAAGGAGCTGTCGAAAAATATAAAAATAAAGAGCAAAGGGGTACCGGACAGCAGCAAAAATTTAAGAGAGACAGATGCGTGGAAATTAAGAAAACACAGCTGCAGTCCGAAAATTCAACAAAAAGGAGAGAGGAAAGGCAGCTTTGAAAGATGATAGTATACTTCTCATTCATACTAAGCTCATTCTTTTATAAAATTTCAGCCACTCTTTATTTTAATAAACTCATTTTCATATAAATTAATTTTACTCAAAATTCTAATGTTAAATATTTTCATTCTTCCTCTCATACATACATAAATACATATTTATATTAATTTAATAAATTTAAAAATTCATAAATATAAAAATTTATAAAACTAAAATTTTGGGATATTACAAAGTCATCTTCAAATCCATTCATTTACATTTCTTTAGATTCATTCATTTAAATTTCTTCATAAGTTCATTCATTTAGATGTGTTCAGTTTCATTCATTTAAATTTCTTCATAAATAGCATTTCTTTAGATGTCCTCATATTTTTCAAGAAAATGCTATCATATTTGATGTCAGTTAAACTCAAAAATAATGTTTTTATGTTAGCAGTTCCTTTCAAATTTGTAATATGGAAACAATTGAAGATGAAAAGAAAGTTATTTTTGAACCAATTTAACACCAAAAGTTATATTTATTTCAATATATCTTATCTTCGTTAATCTATATAATCTAAATGCTTGTTATGGAATTTCAAGTAAAAATAACATATAGATGACCAAAAAGAAGTAATTTTACAAATTTAAAAAATTTAATTATCTTTGCTCTGCTCATAATGAAAGTATAAATAGATGTGTAAAGAGAAACAATATCTATGCAAATTTATACAAAATAACTATATTAAATCATAAATAAACAAAAAGAACATGTCTATATATGAATACACAAAAACAAAGAAAAAACTAGTATGTATCAAAATCTTCATCCTCGATACAAAATCTAATGTTATTCAAATTTCACCTATTTGTATACTTTATGAAAAATGGGAAAGTATACATAAGGTTCTCTTATTGTACACTTTCTCAATGAAAGAAAAGTGAGAGTTCAATAGCTCTCCTATTCACTAGCTTTTCTATTCCACTTTTACTTCATGGGAAATAAAAGAATATACAATGGGAGATAAATGAAGGTTAAGGTTTTTTCATTGTATACTCTCTTGAAGAAAATGGAATGAGAGATTAGAAGTAATATTATGTATCAAACTCATCATACCGAAAGTATATTGGAGAGATGTCAGAAATTTTCATAAGGAAAGACAAAGTTAGGGTAAAGATTTATCGAAAAAAAATACACTTTAGTTATTAAAAAAAACCTAACATACTATACTTTTGTAGTTTCTAACGAGACTCTTTAAATAACTTTTATACTTTTGTAGTTTCCAAGACTTTTGAATTACCTTTTAGACAATGACTATTGACTAAAACCAACATTCTAAGTTGTTGTGCAAGCTTTAAACATGGGTTATGTGCTTGTTTGTCATTTTAAATTTTCATATAATTTCAAAAATATCACAACATTAAAATAAATATCGATTTTGTTATAAACTAATGTCTATCGACTAACATAAATCATCAAATGATTCAAAGGTGCGAGGTATGTGTAATATCTCAAGTTAATATTTAAAGTTTTATGAATTTTAATAATTACAAATAATTATTTATTATTTGATTAATATTTAATTTTAAATTTATTTTTCATATTTTAGATTCTAGAATATTGGAAATGATATCCATGATAATATTTGAAATTTATATATTTTTATACGGCCTTTATTAAGTCAAGACTAGTTTAGATTAAATAAATTTTTATTACAAGATTGTTTCACAAGTTGAAATCAATTTTAGTAAGTATGGGTGCAAGGATTTATAGAATAATTTACTTGTATTTTATAAATTATTTTAGAAATTATGAAAATTTAAAATAATTATTTTAGGAAATTTAAATCTATCAAGTTATTAAAAATATAAATATATTGGATAAAGATTAAAAACAATGAAGGGGAAGATTGAAAATACTAGAGATGAAATTATAAATAAAATAAGTTTTATAAAACCAAAGATGTGTTTTAATAAATGAAAGGTTGAGATTTAAAAAAGGGAAATGTTCTTATGTTAGGTGAGAAACATAGTATCATTACTTATAGTTCAATTTATTACTTTCCCCTTCTCTTATTTTTTTATGTAAACTTGGTACACTCTCTCCCCTTTCTTTATGAAAGTCAATTCTTCTATTTCTTTTTCTAGATACACATACAGCACAGCTCCCTCTCTTTTCCACCTTTCTTTTTTTGTTCTATGTGGTATACAATGGTACAGTAGCTTTCTTTTAAAAAAACAAATTTGTTGTTGTTCTTTTTTTTAGAAAGGAAAAGAAAAACACCTCTTTACCTCTCTCCTATTCTTTTTATTTGCTATTGTTGGTGCTCTCTTTCTTTCATGTGTTTTGGCCCCTGTTTCTTTTAGATATTTCCATCACCCTCTTCTCTCCCCACATCAATTTTATTTTTCTTTCCTAGTTACTTTTCTCTCTTTCTTCATGAGTTCTCTCATTGTTATTATTCCCTTAGAGTTATGCACAGCATTTTTAGCTGCTTACCGCCAATCTGCTCCTATTTGATTTAACAATTTCGATAACATAAGCAAAGCCTAACTCGTTAGATAACAACATAGGTTTCTTCATCGAGCATCCAACTAAGGTGGAGCAAAGCTATACAAGTTGGGTAGATAGGCCAGCAACACTAGCTTCAATTATTGTTTAGTATCTAGAATTACTCCTACCTTCCTCTAGTTATGGTGAAGCTAAAGTGCAAGGGAGAGTTGTGATTCATAGTGTCAAGTGTAGAAGAACCTAGGAACTTGGTTGTTCTATTTTCCAGCAAGCTTTACTACTTTTCAATGTCGACGAGCTGCTGGTGATCTTTATTGATATCTGTGAGCATTCTAAGATCATAAAATTTTAATTCTTATAAAGATTTAAGGCTTATCCCAAGAAGACCATTTTTGTGAAATTTTGAGATACATGTTGATTTATTTGAAAAAATGGGATTTTTATATAGTAAAATGTTAAAATAGATAATTAAAAATATATAAGGACCATCAAATTTTATTATTTTGAAAGAATTATGTAATTTCTATATTATCAGGTGTTTGCAATAAAAGAAAAATCAAGATAGAGTGTTACATCACAATATTGTTAGTAGCAATTATATATTTTAGAAAAACCATGTAATGAGCAAATTCATATACATATGGATGGTTTTGAAAAATAATAATTTTATGATAAAGGATGTTGAAATGCTATGGTTAAAGTGTATATATATACATGTATATGGGATTTGAGTTGTAAAATGTTAGAACAATATGGTTAATGCAGTGTTTGAATATTGTATCCTGAGATTTTAAGAGGATTAGGGATTAATTCAAGGATCTCCATAGTTATATATATATATATATATATATATATATATATTCAAGGCTCTTGATGTAGTTTATGAAGCTAATTTTCTATGATATGAATTGTTAAAGGAAAGTAATTAAAGCTTGTATAGAATATCATATTCTAAATAGACTAGTAATAGTTTAGAATGAACTAGTAATATAAAGTGAGTTTTTAGAATTGGAACCTTAATATTTTCACATAAGTAGACTTGATTTCATATTATCATGTAATAGTATATATTAACTTCATGAAAAATAAAGAAGTTAATTATCTAAATAGCTGGTATACTACAGATATGAAATTAGAATTGAAATGATTGGAAGGAATGCTCATTTATTCACAAATCATTTTTGTAAATTACAAATAATAAGAAAAGAGCAAAGTTGAACTTGGATGCTTTAGGGTAAACGAAATAGGTGGATCCTATCGAGTGAGTATATATCTCACCACTATTTTTATTTTAATAAAAAGATAATTTAGGTATAGTGAATTGTGTTCTTCTTGTTGATGGTACAAATTCATATTCACATTCATGTCTATATATTTATATATAAACTCAGTTTCTTGGTATAAGAGTAGTTAGCTATTAAGTGATTGCTAATTGATTAAAGTGTGCAGTGAAAACATGATGATGTTATTAATGATCATTGAATGTTTATGGTTGAATTGTTTATCACTTGTGTGCTAGAAATGTTAGTGTAAAATGTGATTTGAAAGTTAATTTCTCATGTACATACTATCTATGCATTCTGCCATGGATGACATTGAAAATTATGAATTGTGTTAGAGCCGTGATATTAGGAACTATGAATTATATTGAAATGATACTCTGAAAGCTGGATGGAAAATTTCTAGCTTACAATTATGAAGGATATAAGATTGACCTAAGAGTCGGATGGGAAGTTTTCAACAAGTAGTTAAGAAAAGTGTAAACTCAATCTTGAAATAAAAAGGTAGTTACATATATGTTTACTATAACTGAATGTGTGATTTGATGTGATATTAGAACTTTGTTTGTGATTGGATGTCACTGTTTGACATAATGTGACTCTGATGATTTATTTGTAATATGGCTTTAAGGGGTATTTGTGATTGAGATATCTACTTGGAATGGGTAGTGTGTGTTATGATGATGATGTTATGCATTATTGGATAGGTGTATCTTCCATGGATCTTGTGTAAGAGAGCTCCTATTCCAAGATTTAGTTTCATAGTTTTTAGAATTTCAGGAAATGGATTTGTTAATAGTTCCTAATTTATTACAGGATTAAATTACGATTTATCATATGTAAAATTGATCTCCTACAAGATAGTGGTAGATATATGCTCACTAAATTCTCATAACTCATTTTATGGTATTTTCAATATTTTTAGGTTAATACTTGAGCTTGTTACGTTCATGGAGATTCAAGATTGCCTTGTTAAAGGATTTGACAATTAGGGATCATTTTGAATTAGAATTGAAATTAGAAATAGAAATGATATTAATTCAACATTTGATGTGTTGAATCATTTATTTGTGCATAAATTTGAAATTGTTTTATACTATGTATTTGTTTGATGTTGTCGTATCTAAAAACAATACAAGTTTTGATATTATAAGGTGTGTGACTTTTGAAAATTATCCAAAAATAAGGGAGACTCTATCTGTTTTTCTACAAAAATTTTAAAGTAATTTTTCAAGTCCCTTGAATTTGGAAAATCCTATTAGATAAATGAAATAAAAATTGTTAAGGCTTATGGAAACTAAATAATTGAGATCTATACCGATCATGATCAGAATTGAGTCATAGCAATATGCTCTTCCTTACTTTTAGAATGCACTAATATATCATTTATGAACATGATATCATATTTGTCCAAAAAAAGCTTGAATACCCTACTTATGAGGTCCATGAATGCCATTGGCACATTAGTCGAACTAAAAGATATCACTAGAAACTCATAATGCCTATATCAATTTCCAAAAGCTATCTTTGGCATAACCATCCTATGAATTCTCAATTTGTAGTATCCTAACCGCAAGTCTATCTTAGAGAAATACATGGCACTTTGTAGTTGAATAAATAAATCATCAATGAGATAAAATATATTTGTTTTTCATTACCACTTTATTCAAATGGCAATGGTCATGCATAGTGGAAGAGATCTATCCTTCTTTTTGATGAATAACATCGAGGCTTCTAAAGTAGATGAACTGGGCCTAATGAATCCTTTGGTTAACTATACTTGCAATTGTACTTCTAACTTTTTCAATTCAACTAATATCATTGTAATAGCCCAGGATAATATTTAAAATTTTATAAATTTCAATGATGGATAATATTTATTTTATTTGATTAATATGTAGTTTTAAATTTATCTTTTCATATTAAAAATATTAGAATATTGAAATAATAGTTATGATAATATTTAAAATTTATGTATTTTTTGTATATAACCATTATTAATTTAAAATTTGTTTGAAATGATTTTTATGAGGATTTAAGAGATAATTTATTTATATTTGATAAATTATTTTTTGAAATTGAAAAATATTAAAATAATTATTTTGAACATTTTAAATTGAGAAAAAGTTAGAAATAATTGAGTTGAAATTGTAAATAAAATAAATTTTATAAAATAAATTTTATAAAATAAATTTGAAATAAATTGATGGCTGAGGTTAAATTAAATAAGTTTAGAAAGTTGAAATTTAAGTAATTTATGTTGTGCGTGAAATATGAAATTATAATCTTAAGCTTATTTTACATATATCTCTTTCTTCGTATTTGTGTCCCTTCCTTTTATTAATTTTTGGCTGCTGTCCTGCTTTTTCTCCCTCAATTTTCGTGTCTAGCTGCTGTGTCGCTCTTAATTTTGGGCTCCTCTTTCCTTTTTGCACGTTTCACCGCCTCTCTCCTCTTTTAATTGCCAATGTCGGTACACTTTATTTATAAAAAAAAAAAAAAAAGCTGACTGTTCCCACTTTCTCTTCTCTCTTTGAATGTTTCGAGATCATCTCCATTTCTTTATTTCTGAACTCTGCTTGGTTTGCCTCGCCGTCTCTTTCTCCTTTTTTCTGTTTCGAATAGTCTCTCTCCCATATATCTTGAGCTCCCTTTCTCTCTCACCTCTCGCCGGGTTCACTCTCTTCTCTCCCCCTCGCTAGATTTTCTTTTATTTTTCTCCCTGCTGCTGCTCTCTTCTTCCCGTGGGTAACACTTGTGTTTGCCGGTGTTCCTTCCCAGCCACCGCTCACAGCCAAAGGTTGCTACTAGTGGCGTTCCGAAGCTCACCGATGAAGAGATGAATGGAGTCGCTACTTTCCCTGTTTTCAGCACAGTCAACTCGACGAGTAACCCCCATAACAACTTACCTATTTTTATAGTTTTCATTTGTCATTCATCCTCATGTTTGCATCTTAAATGATTTTAACATCTGACAAATATTCCATGTGCACCACTCTCTTTAATAACTCAATTTCTCCTTCCCTTTCATACTCATTTAAGTTATATAAATTTCCATTCTTCACCAATCGAGAATAATATAGATTTATTGGTCCTTTTTCATTCAATATGATCTTTTGTTAAATATTTTTATGCTCTCATTCTTTATAAATTGTTGTTCTCTTATCTCAAAATTCAACCGAGAATACTACTTTGTTTCTCTTTAAACCGTGCTTTATTGGTTGCTCTATTATCTCTGTCCTTTTGTGTACGCAAAACATGTGAAAAACCTAAACTTACGACAACCTAGTTTGTCTTTTTTTTTTTTTTTTAACTTAGCTATGTAATGCGTTTAATCTCTTAATTTTAATAAGTTTTTTCATCCTTTCAATACTCATTTTATGCATTTTTTTCCTTGAATAGTTTGTTATGACTAGCCGAATTGATTCAATATTTGCTATCAATGACACCAAAGAAATATGAAAAATTATATAGATTCAGGAAATTAATATTTGAGGGTATACGTCTACTTTTATGAGTGAATAGTTGAAAATCATGAAAATTAATGATTTAGAATATTTATGTGAAATGGAAATGATTGGAAGAAGATAGGTAATATTTATATAATTATAGTTTATTTTTGTAAAGGGTAAAAATATAATTTGGTGATTGTATTGAAACAAAGCCAAAGATAGTAGGAACTTAATGTATAATTTTATGAATTTCTATGGATGTCGTATTCTTGTAAATTGATCGGGATTATTATTACCAACTTAAAAATTTTAGGTATTCAAGATTAATTCGAAAAATATATTTTATATAATTTGATATAAGAATTATTTATAAAAAGAGTTTAACTTGTTAATGGTAAGCGAGTATGAATAGAAGATTTTATGATTTAAATATGGAATTGTGAGAATTGGAAATATCATTAGTAATGCCTTGTGTTTATAATTTATCATTGTAATTTTTAATTAGGAAAAGAGAAAAGATGAAAATGAATTGTTCTAAGTTTCATCAAGAGATACATACTATTAAGTGAGTATATATCTTACCATAAATTTCTATCTTAACAAATGATAATTTTATTTAATTATTATGAATTGTACTTTTCTTGTTAATTATATAGATTTTATATTCATATGTATATACATATATCCATGGAGAAGCAAGTTGCTTTATTAAAAATTTGACAATTAGGAATGAAATCTACATTCAAATAGAAATTTATAACATGTTGGATTATTGCATGTGTATAAAATTAAGATTGTACCATACCATGTATGAATATGATTTTGTTGTATTTGAATAAAAATAGGTTTAGTAATATAGGGTGTGTGGCCTTGGGAAACTTTCAAAAAAAAAAATAACAGAGACTTTATCCATCTTTTTGTTGAAATTTTAAAATAAATTTTTAAGTTCCTCTAAAATTTGAAAACTCCCATTAAATAAAAAGAGTGAAAATTCATTAAGACTTATAAGGAATCGGTAACAAGATCCACGTCAATTACGATTAAGCTGGGTTATGATAGCCATCCTATAAAAAGGTATGAAAATTGGTTCCATGCCAAGTGTTAGATTAATATTGAACTTAATTTCCCATTCCGGTGGTAATCTAGGTCAAGACGGATTCTTGAAATCATAAAAAAAAAGTGGAGTATTCACTCACCTAATATGAAGAAAGATGTTAAGAAGTTGGATTTGATATCCTTTAACCTTAATAATAACAAAATCAAAAGTTTTCTTGAATTAAGATTTCATTCCTTTTTAAAATTAAAATAATCACTTTCTCCCATCAAGCTTAAAAAAGAAGAAGAGGAAATCCAATAAATATGGAGTTTTTATCCTGATTAAATAAAGAAAATCAAGAAGAATGATGTTCCTTTACCTTGATTTGGAAGAGAAGGAAAAGTAAGGTAAAAAGTTTTAGGAGAAAATGAGAAGGGAAAGATAACATGTTGTCATAAAATAAGGCATATGCATTTTTGGAAATATTCTCCAAAACTTCTCCATACTCAATATAGTCACTGATAATAACTCAAAATTTTAATCCTTATAATCCTAACTTTTTACCCTTATCTAATTCTCATAAAGTCTTTACTCCTAAAAGTTGCTAATACATTAAATGTTATTTTTCTCAATTATTCATCTATAGTTATTCATCAAGATTTTCCTTTACATATAGTAATCGTCAGAATCTTAACTTTTTTTCCTTATCTAATTTTTATAAATTCTTCTCTCCCAAAACTTGCTAATACATTCATTGTTGTTTTTCTTAATTATTTATCTATAGTTATTCATCAAGATTTTCCTTTACACATAGAAATTTCTAATTTAAGTGTAAACATAACATGTATTCTTAATTATTCTCCTCATAAAATAAATTATGAATTATTATATTTTAAAGAGGGCGTAATAGGTTTCCATACTTGTTCACTTCTGAAAGATTTTAAGTTAAAGATTCCATAAGGACCTTTGAATCAACTTCAAAAATAATATCCCTAAATCCTATATTCCAGGCTAATTTGAGTCCATTGAAAGAACCTCCATAGTTATGCTAAGAGTTACATTGTCTCAAATTTCACATGAATCCTTTTATCCATGTTTCATCTTCACTTCATATAAACCTCTCAAATTTCTCATGAAAAATATCAATATTTCCATTAAACTCAAGTCACATTTGGAATAGATAATAGGAGATATAGATTTCAATGTCCATACAACAAAATCCTATGCACAACATGTTAAAAAGCAACAAAAGCCTATAAAATAAAAAGAAATTGCACATTTGAGTCTCAAGAATGCCTCACATAAGTAGCCTCCAATGCATAACAAGATTAATTGAATAGGAAGATGGACAAGTCTAACTTGTCATCTAATGCCTATTCAAGCTATTGAGCATAATCCCTAAAGAGGATTAAGCTAAACCCTAATAACAATTATAGACATAATTTTTTAAAACTAACATAAAATCTTGTTTTATAGCTTTGAAATTGAATCTAAGCTCCATCTTAGTAAATAAAGAAAAAAAAAGCAAGTATTATTTTCTACTCATACTAAATAAGTTAACTATGCCAAAAGTAAGTAATATACATGTTTATTAACTTCAAAATCCATACCAAAAAACCTTTTGATCATACTTGATCTTTACATTAAATTTCATTCTAAATCAAGCATGCTTGCTTGCTATAATGGTTCACAAGGCCAACTTGTAAAATCCCTTTTCTATTCAAAACTTATCTTGACGAACTATTGATAAAAAATATTTACTATTTTATTTTCTCTTATTTTATACCTCGTAGGTGTTTTATGTATTTAATTTTATAGAATTAGTCTTATTTTATAATTTGTAGTTAATTTTACAATAGCCTAAATTTATTCAATAAATGCTAGATTTTAACACTATTACTATTTTTTAACTATATCTTGAGTTATGGATATCAAATTAAGATGATTTTTATATTGTTAGAAATTTTAAAGAGAGACCTATAACTTTTATATTTTGACCCAAGCCTAGTTTAGATATTTTGGAGGTCATATGTGGTTGAGAAGTTGAGTCATGTCTTTATCCCAATTGAGCTTGCATTTGTTTTTAGGCTATATTTGGAGCTATAGAAATCTAATTAATCTAAAACTAGTTCCCAAATTCTCACAAGACATAGACCCACAAGTTTGATTTTTATCATTTATCCAAATTACATTAATTTCATGGTAAAAAACTAATTAGAAATCAGACCTATGAGAATTTACTAATGTAATTATTGAATTTAATTGTCTTGTTGAAAATAGGTTTGGCCTTCTAAAAATTAAAAAGGTCTTATTATTATAATTCTAAGAGTCATAGAATCTAATTTAAATAGGGTTTTAGGCTAATTAGATTAAATAAATAGGAGAACTCATTAAACTATTGTAATTTTTTATACCACTCAACACATAGCTTTCCTTCTTCTTCCTCTAGCTAGTGTCCTCTAGTCATGGAGAGCTAATTTTTTAGAGTTCATTTAAGGAGTATGAGACTTTCCCCCATTAGATTATGGGATTATGAATTATAATATTAATTTTCTTTAATTAATTTTCCTCCTTCCTTATTTAACTGTGCTGAATTCTTCAAATTACTTATGTTGCATGTTAATTTGATATAATTGATATTCATCCTTGTAATTTCTAATCATTTGCTGGTTTGATATCAACTTATGGTTGATGAATCACGATTTTACACATAGAGGTAGAGGGTTAAAGAATTAATTTGGATATTTCTAATTTAATTTCTCCATTCAACTGAATTTTATCATTAAATCAATTTCAATATAGATTAGGGCTTATATTGATTACTTAATTCGACTAATCTTAATTGATCAAATCCTATATGATCATCTAGCATAGGATTCTTGAATTATTGTAGGGATTTAGGCAATTCAAGGTTAAAGAATTAATTAGGAAAGTCAAATCTTAATCAATCCATAATTAATCCAATTTAGAACTTTTAATTCCTTGAATCGACTATTTTATTCCTTGAATTAACTACATTATGTGTTCTGCATAATTTTTCATGTAGCTTACAACATATTGCATTCTATTCCTATTACAACATTATGTTTTGTTGCATTAGTTTTTTGCATTTTCATTGCATCAATAATTCAATAATTGTGTAGATATTATTAGGAATTCATTTAAAAAAGATAATATTAAAGGATCACTAGGGGTACAATTTAGTTGTATCATTTTTCTACATTATTTCATTAACAAACTAGTTTTAACTAATTTTGGTGCATTGCGACATGCATATTAAAATTTTGGCACTATTATTAGAGGTCATCTTGAATCTATCTTTTCCTACACATTATTAGCAATATATTATACAAATTTTCAAGCATTTTAGTAGGTAATTGCATCTATTAATTGTATTTCTTGTATTTTACAATAGCTATAATTTTCTACATTTTCTTGGATTCCATTCCATTCTTTATTTTCTACTCATTCCTCTTCTTCAATTCATCATATTTTATCATATTATATATCATCCAACATTAAAACAGAGATTTTAATCCTAAAGAAATTAATTTTCAAGCATATTTCACCTTATCCTCAGGAATTATACTAGGTTTCACTAGCTTCGATTGAGTTGAAATTTTTGTAGGAGTTAGATTTGATTTTTCTCATCAAAATCACAAGCTTTGCTTATGAGATACCCCATTTTTAAGCCAAATTCCACTACCACTTTTTAATATTTTTTTAGGATTTTTTATTGCATTTTTAGTTTCTCCATGGTTAGAGAAAATTTTCTTGATGGTCCCATGATTTTTAAAAATGTCTAGATTGGTTAATTAGATGTGTTTAGGTTGATTTTTCATAATAGATTACCATTTTTGTGTTTTTATGTTCCTATAACTTTCCTAGTGTAGTGTTGTGTAATGGTAGTGTATCATAAGGAGAATTGTTACTGAATTGGTTGATTTTGATTTTTAAATTGATAGAACTTTTCATTCCCTTTGTAGGAATAAAAATATAAATAGAGCTAGCCTTTTTATCCCCCTTTTGAACCAGAACACATGGCAAATAATAATAGAACTTTAAAGGAATTAACTGTCCTTGATATTACATATCAACTATTAGGCATCTGATATCTTAAGTTAAATGCTAACTTTGAGCTCAAATCTAGTTTAAACATTTGCTTCTAAGGTTTCATGGTATTGCAAGTGAGAATCCTTATAAGTATTTAAAGGAGTTGCATGTGGTATGTTCAACAATGAAGCCTCAAGGCATTTATAAGGATCATATCAAGTTATGAGCTTTCCCTTTCTCCTTTGCTGATGCAGCTAAAGACTAACTCTACTACCTTCAGCCTAGATCTATGACTTGTTGGAATGATATGAAGCAACAATTTCTTGAAAAAATTTTCCTACATCCAAAGTAGTTGTTATTAAGAAGGAGATATGTGGCATCAGGAAAATGAATGGAGAGATACTATATGAATACTGGGAATGGTTCAAAAAGTTATGTGCAAGTCATCCTTATCACCAAATTAGTGAGTAGCTCTTTATCCAATATTTTTATAAAGGCTTGCCTCTAATGGATAGGAGCACGATAGATGTTGCAAGTGGTGGAGCATTAGTGGACAAAACACCTATAGTAGCAAGAGACCTTATTGCAAATATAGTAGCAAATTAACAATAATTTGGCACTAAGGTACTTTCTACCACCAGAAGTGTACACAAGATGAGCCTTTCTTCCTGTGTAGATCAGCAAAGAATGGAGCATAAAATAGATAAATTAACCTCCTTAGAGGCAATTGGCCATAGGACAACAACAACAACAATTACAAGCCCTTCCACCTGCCAAACTTTATGGCATTTATTCTTGCTCAAGCTATCTTACTAATTCGTGTCCAACCTTATAAGAGAATGATGACCAATACCAAGCCTATGCTGCAGTAATGTTTCTTAGGAAGCCACTATAGAAGCATTAATAGAATCAGTACCAACAATAATAGTAAAACAAATATAATCCTTACTTAAATTTTTATAATCTTAGTTGGAAAGACTATCCTAATTTCAAATATAACAATGCACCAGTCTAGCAAACTAAACCAATAACATACCAAAATATACCTCTACTCCAGCAGCAACGATAGCCTTCCAAGTTTATCTAATAATAGAACTTTTAGAACCAATAAGCAGCCTCATTTTCATTCTTTTAGCCATACCTTGAGGAATTAGTCAAGTAAATGGCTACCAACAATCTGTAGTTTCAATAGAGGGTAGATACTATAATGCAAGACCTACAAACATAGATTGGTCAGCTTACTTCCACTATAAACAAGCTCAAATCACAAGGTTTTGATAAATTACCCTTCCAAACAATTCCTAATCCTAGAGGCAACATTTATGCCATTATGTTAAGAAGTGGTAAGGAAATTCAAACTGCTCACAATTCTCCACCAGAAAGCTAAAAATATAAAGCAAAGCAACTAGTAATTGCTAAAAATTAAACAAACTAGAGATAATGTAGAAACTAGTAGATTTCACAAGACCCATTCCCTTCCCCAACATAATCATGTAGTTTAAGAAAATAGAAGAATTTGATAAAGATAAGGAGATCCTAGAAACTTTTAGGAAAGTGAAACTTAACATTTCACTACTAGATTCCATCAAACAAATTCCCAAATACGCTAAATTCCTCAAAGAGCTGTGCACACACAATAGAAAGCTTTATGGTAATGAAAAAGTGAGTTTAGGCCAGAAAGTATAAGCCATCATTCAACCAAATTTACTATAGAAGTGTAAGGATCCAAGAACTTTTCACATACCCTGTGTAATAGGCAATAACAAATTTACACATGCTTTAATTGATCTTGGAGCTTCCATAAATGTCATGTCAATGTCTATTTTCTCCTCTCTACAACTTGGCCCTTTGAAGCAAATAGGAGTTATCATCCAATTAGCTAACAAAAGCATTTCACAACCTGCTAGAATTGTTAAAGATATGCTAATTTAAGTTAAAAAATTAATATTCCCAATGGAATTTTACATTCTGCCAATGGAAGATGAGTTTTCAAATAACCTTACATCTTTGATTCTAGGAAGACCATTCCTTAAAATAGCAAAAATGAAAATTGATGTAGATGCTAGCACTATTTCCATGAAAGTTGGAAATATAGTAGTGACTTTTAACATGTTTGAGGCTATGAAATTTCTTACTGAAGAGTATTCTGTCTTTCAAATAGATATGTTTGATAAATTTGCTGCAAATGCTTTTGATGATATGCTTGCTAATTTTCCCCACATTACTAAATTTATAGATAGTTTTGATGGTCATAAATGTACTTGTTGTGATGATAACAACTAGTGTGTTATATGTGCTAAAATCTTTGAATTCATAAGTAAAGAAACTAGTGTTATTCCAAAACATGTAGAATTTGATGTAGAAGCTATAGAATATGATGTCTAACAAGGAATTCAACTTGTTGAAGCAGTTTTCACGAAATTAGTACCTTTTGTCATTTAGCCACTAATGTTAGAACTTAAATCTCTTCTATAACATTTAAAATATGCATTCTTAAAGGAAAATGAGAAGCTGCTAATCATTGTAGTAAAGAATTTGCAACTTGAACAAGAGGAGAAGTTGTTGTAGATTTTGAGAGCTCATAAACAAGCAATAAGGTGAACACTTGCAAACATCCTTGGTATTAGCCCTTCCACCTATATGTATAGGATTTTACAGGAAGAAAGAACTAAACCAGTGAGATAACCACGAAGAAGACTCAATCCCTTAATTTTAGATGTAGTAAAGAAGGACATTACCAAACTTTTGAAGGCTAATATTATATATCCAATTTTAGATAGCAAATGGTGAGTCCAATCCAAGTTATCCCTAAAAAAAGTGGCCTAACAATAGTGAAAAATCAGAACAATGATTTGCTCCCTACTAGAGTGTAGAATAGTTAAAGAGTTTGCATTGATTATAGGAAGTTGAATTAAGTAACCAGAAAAAATACTTCCCATTATTTTCATTGATTAAATGTTAGAAAGATTAGCTAGAAAATCCCATTATTGTTTCTTAGATAGTTACACTAGTTACTTCTAAATTCACATTGCTCCTAAAGATTAAGAGAAAATCACCTTCACTTGTCCTTTTGGCACTTTTGCTTATAGAAGAGTGCCTTTTAACCTATGCGATGCGCCTAGTACATTCCAAAGGTGTATAGTGAGCAATTTTTTTGAATTTTTAGAAAATTGTATTGAGGTTTTCATAGATGATTTTTCTATTTATGGTTCCTTTTTTTATGCATGCTTGGATAATCTTTCTAGGGTATTAGATAAATGCATTTAAACAAACCTCATGCTAAATTTTGAAAAATGTCATTTCATGGTGGAGTATAGCATAGTTTTAGGACATTTAGTGAGTAGCAAAGGCATTGAAGTATATCTTGCTAAGATTAATGTGATTTCTACTTTAATTTACCCTACTTGTGTGTGGGAAATGCATTCTTTTCTTGGTCATGTAGGTTTCTATAAGAGATTCATTAAAGATTTTAACAAGATTGCCCTTCCATTATCCAAGCTACTCCAAAAAGAAGTAGATTTCAACTTTGATAAACATTACAAGGAGACTTTTGATAAATTGAAGTAAGCTCTCACCACCATTCCCATAATTCAACCACCATCTTAGGATTTATCATTTAAATTGATGTGTGATGCATCCAACTATGCAATTGGTGTTGTTCTTGCACAAAGAATGGAAAAATAATCTCATGTGATTTATTATGCTTCAAGGACTTTGGATGTTACTCAAGCAAATTACACCATAATAAAAAATGAACTTTTAGCTATTATTTTTGCTTTAGATAAGTTTACATCATATTTGCTTAGTTCTAAAGTGATTATGTTTTCTTATCATGTAGCTTTGAAGTTTCTTTTGAAGAAACTCGAGGTAAAAGTCCACTTGATTAGATGGAAGTTGCTTTTGCAAGAGTTTGAGATTGAGATTAGAGATAGGAGTGGTGCTAAAAACTCAATGACTGATCATTTAAGCAAAATTCTAAAAGATGTAAGCACATTTTCCATCCATCACACCACTAGGTAAAGATCCTTAGTATGCTAATTTAGTGAACTATTTGGTTGCTAATGAGTTACTTGCATGTGCTAAGAAAGCTTAAATTGATAAGTTGAAGAATGAAGCCAAGTATTATGTATGAGATGATCCTTATTTGTGGATATTTTATGCTAATCAAATAATTAGGAGATGTACACATGATTTTGAGTTTCATTCTATACTCGTATTTTGTCATGATCATACTTGTGGAGGTCACTTTGGACCTAAAAGAATAGCAACAAAGTTTCTTAAATGTGGTTTTTATTAGCTTACTTTATTCCATGATGCTTACATGTCTTATAAAAATTATGAACAATGTCAAAGAATTAGGAATTTAACTTGTAAACACAAGATGCCTCAATTTCCTATGCTTTTTTATGAGATTTTTTATGTATAAGGCATTCATTTTACGAGTCATTTTCCTTCATCCTTTAGCTTTGTTTACATTCTTCTTACTGTTGATTATGTTTCTAAGTAGGTAAAAGCTAAAGCTACTAAAACTGATGATTTCAAAGTTGTTATAGATTTTATCAAGTTTCACATTTTTAGTAGGTTTTGGCATTTCACATGCTTTAATTAGTGATCAAGGGACTCATTTTTACAATAGAGCACTTGAGGCTTTGTTGAAGAAATATAGGGTTTGTCATAGAGTTTTCACACTATATCATCGTTAAATAAATGGGCAAGTAGAATTTTGAATAGAGAAGTGAAATTAATTTTGGAGAAAACTATGAAGCCTAATAGAAAAGCTTGAAGCCTTAGATTGGATGATGCACTTTAGGCTTCTAGGACTATATACAAAAATCTTATTAGGATGTATCTATATTGGATTATTTATAGGGAACCTTGTCATTTTTTAGTGGAGTTGGAACATAGAGCATTTTAGGTGATAAAAAGATGCAACATGGATTTGAATGCATGTGTAGAGGAAAGAAAATTATAATTGCAAGAATTAGAGAAGCTTCAAATTGAAGCTTATGAGAATTCTAGGCTTTACAAAGAAAAAAAAAAGACATTCCATGATAAATTCATTCTTATAAAAAGTTTTGAGATTGGCCAAAAAGTTTTGTTGTTTAAGTCAAAGCTTAAATTGATGTTGGGTAAACTCCGTTCTCGTGAAGATGGACCTTTTGTTGTTACTAACATTTTTCCTTATGATGCAGTTAAGATTAAGAGTGTGGGAAATAACAAAGTATTCAATGCCAATTGGCATAGGCTTAAACCATTCAAAGAAGGCTTTCAAGAGCAAGAAGTGGAAGTAATAGAGTTAGGGATCCCAGTTTATTCTTGATGGAAAAGCTTGAGCATGATATCTAGTAAAAGATATTAAAGAAATGCGCTTCTTAAGAGGCAACCTAAGCTACTTTGGATTTACTTTCTCTTTCTTTTCTCTTTTATTTACATGTTATTTATCTTTCTTGATGATATTAGTATGTTTTACATTAAGGACAATGTAAAATTTAAGTGTGGAAGAGACTTTTAGGATTTACTTTATGCCGTTGTGTCTTCTTTTAATGCTTTTTGTGCTTTTCAATTTTATGCTTTCAAAGGAAAAAAAAGCAAAAAAATTAAAAATTAAAAAAGATTAACTTATTTTTAAATCTTTTTGAGTCATTTTTAGTTGTTTTCCATAAATGGAGATTTTGCACTTTCATGAGTAAGATTGAATTGAAGTTAGATAGGATTCATAATATGATTGAATGGATGATTTTGTTTCTTGAAATTGATTGACATAATGATGGATTTTGAATTGGTAGATTGAACTTGATAGCATGACTTACCTTGTGAAATTCTAAGCCTTATGTTGACAATTCAAACTGTTCTCTTTACTTTTTGTGTGATGTTCTTCCATGATTTGTTTTTCTAGAACTTGCTTTGAATATTTTTGAGATTACATTTTGCACATGCATGCACAAACATGATTAAGGTATTTTTTCTTTTTTTTAAGTTAAAGTCATAAAGCCAATCTTGAAGTTTTTACCTTTGTTAACCTCCTAGAACTTTTATTGCTTTTTTCTTTATTAATTAACCCATGAGCAAAATTTTTCAATGAAAAATAAATAACTTTACCTAACCTTAGGGATTAGTAGAGCATTTAAATTTTTATGAGATGGGCTCTTCAATAAGTGTGGATGTGTGTGAGTTTATATGTTGTGAAAAGTCATCAAAGGTTAGTTAAAAAAAGAGAGAAAAAAATCAAAGTAAAAAAAAGAAAAGAATAAAAAAAAGCAAAGTGAAAAAAAAAGAATTGAATTGAAATGAAAAAAAAAGAAAAGGAAAAAAGGAAAAAAACAAAGAAGTTGATGATTGCTTGAATTTGAGTTTGGCTTGTTGTGTTAAGTTACAATCATTTATGATTTGCCTATATATATTTGATTCAAGTGTTGTATTAATTTTTTTGGTTTCTAACCTTCCATATCCTTACTTTTTCTACCTTAATCTTAGCCATATTACAACTATAAATAAAATTCTTTTAATTTGTGTTGTGTATATAATTTGAATAGTGGAGATTAGATGATTAACTAGCTTATAGTAGGATAATTTTATGAAAAAAACTTAAGTGAAACATAAGTCTAAATACTTAAGAGTTGGAGAGTGAAGTTTGTGAGAATATACTAATTTGATCTACTCTTGTTGAATGAAGTTATTATGTTGGTTAGTTCCAAGTTTTTCAAGACTTTTATTCATGATATGTTATATTTCTTATTGGCTTTTAATTGTCTTTTGCTTGTGGATTTATAATTTTGAAGTTTTTGAAAAGAAGTCTTTTGCTTCTTGGTTTCAAATAAAGCTGTTTTCTATCCAAGGACATGCAGGAGCTAAGTGTGGGGGAATTTAATAAGAAAAATATTACTATTTTATTTTTCCTTATTTTATGTATCTTAAATGTTATATGTACTCAATTTTGCAGGGTTAGCTATATTTTATAATTTGTAGTTGATTTTACAATAGTTTAAACTTATTTGGTAAATGCTAGATTTTGACACCATTTCTATTTTTTAGCTATATCTTGAGCTTTATATGTCAAATTGAGACAATCTCTATGTTGTTAGAAATCTTAAAGAGAGATCTACAATTTTTATATTTTGACCCAAGCCTAGTTCAAACATTTTGGAGGTCATATGTGGCTGAGAAGTTAAAGTCACATCTTTATCCCAACTGAATTCACCTTTATTTTTGGGTCATATCTAGAGTTATAGAGGTTTGATTAATGTGAAACTAGTGCCTAAATTTTCAAAAGACACAAGTTTACAAGTATGATGTTCATGATTTATCCAAATTATATTGATTTCATGGTCAAAAACTGGTTGAAATTCAAACCCATGGGAATTCACTAACGTAACTATTGGATTTAATTATCTTGTTAAAAATAGGTTTAGGCTTCTAAAAATTAATGAGGGCTTATTATTTTAATCCTAAGAGTCATACAATCTAAGTCTAGTAGGGTTTTAGGCTAATTAGATCAAATAAATAAGGAAAACTTATTAGAATATTGAGATTTTTAACACCACCCAACAAATAGCTTTCCTTCTTCTTCCTCTAGCTTGTGTCCTCTAACCATAGAGAGCTAATTTTTTGAAGTTAATTCAAGGAGTTTGAGGCTCTTCCCCACTAGATTATGAGATTATGAATTGTAATATTAATTTTTTTAATTAATTTTCCTCTTTCTCTATTTAATTGTGTTGAATTCTTCAAATTGCTTGTGTTGAATGTTGATTTGATATAATTGATGTTTATTCTTATGATTTCTAATCTTTTATTGGTTTGATATCAAATTGTGGTTAATAAATCATGGTTTTTACACATAAAGGTAGGTGGTTGAAGGATTAATTTGGATATTTCTAATGTAATATCTCAATTCAATCGAATTTTATCATTAAATCAATTTCGATCTAACTCAGGGATTATAATAATTGCTTAATTCAACTAATTTTAATTGATCAAATCCTAAATAATTATCTAGCATAGGATTCATGAATTATTGTAAGGATTTCGAATAATTCAAAGTTGAAGAATTAATTAAGAAAGTTAAATCTTAATCAATCCATGATTAATCCAATTTAGAACTCTCAATTCATGAATTAGTTGTTTTGTTTCTATTTTATATTCATTTAGCTTTTGCCATTGTTTTAATTTTATACAAATAACCCCCAATCTTGAATTTTATGCTCTACATAATTTTTCATATAACATACAGCATATTACATTTTGTTTCTATTATAACATGTCACGACTCAGCTTGATTATGATCAGTGTGGATCCCAATACTCAATTTTCATAAGCCTTATCACTTTTCACTTTATCTATCCAATAAAATTTTTCAAATTTTCAAAGGGACTCAAAATTTCACATTAATTTTTTTATGGAAAAATAGACAGTCTTCCTTTATTTTTTTGACACTTCCTAAGAGTCACATGCCTTAAAAATACAAATCTTGTATATTCTCAAGTACAACAGTATCATCAATATGCATGAATACTATACAGTTTCAATTTTAAATACAACTAAACAATTAAATACATCAATGGCCGAATCAATGAAAACCGTATTTCTAATTTTGATCCTAATCCAACTATCAAAACTCTTTAGTAAGGCGGTCTTGTTTCACGACCCAATTTTAAGGTATTATGACCGGTGTAAAGATATTTAATTAGTATAGATGCACTAACTAAATATCTTTACAAGCCTTGACACTTTATGACTTTCTTACTACTTCTACTATTAAACATATAGTAGGAAAATACTTATAGTTATATAAGTACTAAAATACAAATTTATATAAAGATATATATATATATATATATATATATATATATATATATATATAAGTTTAGAAAGTATACAAAATATGTTAATATTAATACATACATAACATAACATTTTGAGGAAGAGTACTTTTTTTCCGAATAAACCAAACTATCCCATACTATTCTTTTAACGCACTTTCATAGAGTGAGGAAAGGATTCAGCACATGTGTCAATTTGCCTCATCGAGACCATGATTAGTATCTACAAAAGAAATAACACAAACAAGTGTGAGTAATAAAAATTACTTAGTAAATAGCTACTTCTCTCTTTTCTTTTAAAGAGTTTTCACCATAACAGTTTAAATATATATATGTGTCGATACACTTAAATATTCATCACATAATAAATTCTTGATAATATTTTTTTTAAAATGATGTTTATTCAAATTATTAAGTTAAATGGCTATAGTTAATACTCAGGTTTTTCTTCTTATAACTTTGGTCTTGTCTTACACCCCTCCTCCTAGGAATAAGCAATGTGAAGAATACATATTCTCCCCATACATAACAAATGGGTATCAATGCATCATAGGTAGAGGTGGCAATTTGGGTTCACGGGTCGGGTTCGGGTCGGGTTGAGCATAACCCGAACCCGTTTATGCTTAACCCGAACACGACCCGTTTAATAAACGGGTTAACCCGACACGACCCGTTTATTAAACGGGTCAACCCGACACGACCCATATAACCCGAATATACAAAATATGTTTATAAAATAGTAACACAACCCGTTTAACCCGACCCGAACCCGTTTATATTAATTTTTTATTTTATATAAATTAATAATTAATAAATTTATATATTATATAACGGGTTAAATGGGTTGACGGGTTGGGTTGACCCGTTTAATAACCCGTGTAACTTAAACGGGTTTGAAACGGGTTAAACGGTTCAACCCGAACCCGATCCGAAATTTATTCAGGTCAGACAGGTTGACCCGTTTATGACCCGAACCCGATTAAGCCTGACCCGAACCCGATTAAGCCTAACCCGAACCCATTTAACTCGTGTCGTGTTATCGTGTCGTGTCAAAAATTGCCACCCCTAATCACAGGTATCAACCAAGATGGGACACTATAGACATTAACCATGTTGGGACATCATAGGCATCAATCACATATTCCATTATCACATATCATAGGTATGGTCAAAATACTAACTTAGCTATAAGTGTTTTATTAATTACTTTAACAAAAAATATAACATATGATTATTTTAAGACTAAAAGCTATTTGGATAATGAGTGTATAATATTAATTCAAACCATACTTCACTAATCCAAAAGCCTTATTAAAGCATAAAGGGTATTCATAAGTAAATCCCCCTTTCACAACTTAAACTCACTCTTACTTTTACCAAAAATTTATATAAGACCCTTAGCATCTTATTAACCCATTGTGAATCCTCAAAGTTCAATTATCTTATGCCATTATAGTTCTTGGTATTGTTCACATAGAAGTGAAAGCACATTCTCAAAACATGGTTAGCATGGAGGGTCATATAATAGAAGGACCCTTTTAATATTCAAAACACTTCCATAAATTATCAAATTTTAATGTAGCATCCCTAACATATTAAATAATGAATAAATCAATTGTTGTACAATTAATTTCGTGAGTCTTGCCATGCATCAAAAGCATGAACTTAAAGCTATGATATTTGGACAACGCTGGAGCTGTCATAACAAATTTATCATTTAGACAACCTTAATTGCTACCAAATTTTGATAAAAACTTTTTAACATCCTAAATAACATATCATGAAAGTTTCATAATTTTTATTAATCATTTGATGGTTCAAAAATTCCCAAACCCGAGACTACATAAATAAGGTCTAGAATTAGGATTGCATTGGAGCATTTGAAATAAAAAAATTTGTTGAATGACTAGATAAGCTTCAAATATTAGCAAATTTAACTGTAAGTTTTCTAACATATGGAAGGGTATATATACAAGTTTTCATAATTTTTCTCCATCATTTGGTTACTCAAATGCCCCAAGAACAGAAGCAATACCTACCAACATTCTATTCAGACTTCATTCCTCCTAGGTTTATAAATACTCACTTTTCACATTTCTAAAATTTTCCAAAATTTTTCTCATATTTCATAACATCATCTATGACATTAAAACATCAAAATTTGCAATTAAAACAAATCCCAAACATGATTTCAAAAGGTTAATAAACCGCCTTAATAGAATTCTATTTCTAAACTTTCCTATGATCATCTTACAATCTATTTTGGTGAAACTTCTTTCACTAATTTTATCAACCCAATAACATCCTAACATCATTAAAAAAACATTTAAAAAGGGCACAAATTAGAACCATGTCTTCATATACATGGCCACATATAAAATTACAATAATATCATCATAAATCATCATTTTCATCACTTTCTTTAGGAAAACTCTAAAGAAAAGAGGTAGTTGCCACTCACCTTGAAATTTTAAACCTTATAATATGCTTGGTACTCACTAGGGGCAGCTAAATCCAACCAAAATAATAAACACCATTTTAGAGAATTTAGAGAAGAATTTCCCACGAAAACATGGAGAAAGGAAGAAGAAAGTTGTTTACCTTCAACGTTTTATGGGGTAAGGTCTTGGAAAATTTTTGTGCAAGAAAATTGAATGAAAAATCCTTGCAAGGAGGCTAAGAAACCGATGGTTTTATTGAAGAAGAAGAGCAACAAAATGTCCAATTTTGGACCCTAAAAACCTTATTCATAAAAATCCTTAAATTGATCTCATTAATTACTTGTTGTCTTTTATTTTTTTCTTTTATTTATTTTATAAAATTGGATGATGACTTGCACATGAAGAGGCATGGTTTCCTTGGCTAAAATTTGAGATTTTTTATCAAATTTTTTATCAATAAAATAGTTTTAAAAACATCTAGAGAAATCCTTGATAAAAATGCCCTTAGTTTTCCATTTTCTTCCATTTTGGCCTTTGGCTTCCTTTAGAAGATTAGGTCCACATTTTTGGGCCCCAATAAATCAGATTTGGGCTTCCAAGAATTGAGCCAAACCAACTCAATACCAATAAAAATTAATCACTTGAAAAGGAAAAAATAGTTTATTACAAAATGACCCTAAATTTTTTACTTTCCTTATATTTTTGCCTTTGAACTTTTAGATATTTTTGGAACTTTTTCTTCTTGAACTTCTACACACATTTTGGGCTTATAAATTTTGATTTAGGTCAGCCCAAGGGTTTTTAGATTAATCCATTTAAATTTTTAGGTCCAATTTGTCACTTTTCCACTTACCGGGTGATGGAATTTTAATAAATTCCTATATGAATTTTTTTAAACCTATTATTGAGTTTTTGATTTGATTTTCACCTACTTTGATGCCTAATAAAATTTTCAAAAAAAAATTCGTTAGGCTCACATCCAAATTACCTTTACAATTGTCCTAAATCTCACCCAAATTTCCTATTGAATTTGTAATTAAGGGGATTTTCTAGAAAAAATTCAATTTGAAATTTCTTATTTTATTTTGGGATATTAGATCTTGATTCTCCATAGATTCTACAAAGCTCATTTCTTAATTTGAAAATATAGAAAATAAAAGAGTAAGTTACAAGAACTCAATGACTTTTAATACCATCTTGATTCTTCATAATTGCTAGTTGGGAATTTTCCATCTGACTTTTAATACCATCTCTTCATCATAGATCATAATATCTGATGTCATTGCTTTAGCATAATTTTCAATTTTCCAATGCCTCATAAAGCTCAATTTATAATGTAGTCAATTCACTAGAGCTTCCTTCTATTCATATCATCAGATCCAATACAAGTCCACATAGATAATTATTCAATAATTAACATAATCACAATATGATCTATTGCAATCATATCACAATCAATAGTCAATAGCTAATTGTGATATAACCATGCTTTCACTACGCACTCTAATCAATTATCATTAATCAATAGCTAATTACTCTTATATCACAAAATTAAGTTCATATAATGAATATGAAATCCATATTACCAATAAGAAGAATATAATTAAGTTATCTTATATTAAGATAAAATTAGTGATGAGATATATATTTACCTAGTGAAATGAGTTCACTATAGAAGCTTAAAGTGGTTCATATCATTACTATCTCATATTTTCATCTTTTTCTATTTGGAAATGCTCATGCTTTCTAGAGAATCCTAGAATACTCACAGTCATCTTTTCTCTTGTCCCTATTTAGCAATTTAGAATATTAATTATATAAATAAGAATATCCATATACATTTCTTCCTAAGATTTATTTATCTCCTTTTGTAGCTTTTCACATCGGCTTTATAATATTTTTAATTCTAGCTTAAGATGATTAAAAGCCATGTTTTGAGGTTTCCTCAATTCCAATTCACTTTATCCAACTTTTTACTAATACTTTGAAGGAGTTTAATCATCTCTCTTAAGTTAGGCACATACTTATTTCTAATAATTTAGAAATTATACTCAATATTTAAAATATGCATAGAATAATTTTTAGGATTCAAGTATAATACAATCCAAAAATATTACAGCTTTCTCCTCAAGGATAAACTTTAATCATCTTATTATATGATATTATACACTTAATTCATAAGGTTTTAACAAATCAAAATATCAGAATATAATTCTCTAAGTCGACTCCAATCATGCTATCATTATATAATGTAAAAATCATATTTCATAACTACCATCATTTACTTCAAAATCTATAAAGACAAAGTTTCTAGTATCATATGTAAATTCTTCATGAGATTAGAATAAAATATGTCATCATGTCATAAGAATATAATCCCAAAATCACTTTCAATGTACTTATTTATTATTTTATTATTTTTTTCTTGAAGTACCCATATGTTTTCAACAACACATAAAAAATATAAGTTTTTCTTCCAGTCGGCTACACAACAATGAAAACAACAAGGTTTTATGTTGCAACTCAGCTCATTGGCATTGGATTCCAACTCCATCGCCGGTGGTTTGAAGGGAAACCATAGCTCCCTATCTCACAACAGCACAATAGTGGGCTCAGTTAATTTCCATGCTTCCCACTCTCGACTTTGGCTGGAGGACGGATGAACAGTAGCGCAGCATAGCAGAGCTCAGGTTCTGCAGTCCAGCTCGAGAAAAGCAGCAGCCTAACTGCTGTTCTTATCGCACGATGCGACCTTCCCACGACCACAACCAGCAACCAAACAACAATGGTAAGCAGACGAGAAACAGCAGCACGAGAGGGAGGCAGAAAAGAGAATAGTCTGAAGAGTAGCTGGCCAAAAAAATAAAAATAAAAAAACAGGAAAAGCGGTGATGAGAAAAATTAGAGTGAGAGGGAGAGGGAGACAAAAATCGGGTGTGTCTCAAAAAAAGGATAAGCTGCTGTGTATTGTACTAAGGAAACAAAAATGAAAAAAATGGAGAGAGAGAGAGAAGCATCAGGAAACATGTAGAAAAACTGAGCTGTATGCTGCTTTTCTATGCTTGGGAAGAAGATAAAAATATGTATAAATTAAAAGAGACACAAAGGCGATGGAATAGTGAGGAAAATAAGAATGCTACTACCCAAACATGGAGAGAAGAGCCGACATACTCGAAGGGATCCGTAAAAATATAAAAAAAATGGAAAAAAGAGAAAAACAAAAATAAATTGTGAGCTTTGCTACCATGCTTCTCACATTTAATAAGCTTGGTTCCAAATTTAATTTGAGCCATCCATTTTAGATAAAATAATCTAACTATTGATTTATTTAGAACTCATTTTCATAAGCTAATCTGTTTACAAAATTTAATTATCTTCAATCTTTTCCTTAAAATAATTATCTTGAACTTCCTTAACTTTCAATAAAAATTTTAATAAATATAAATAAATTAATTCCTAATTTCTCGCACCTATGATCCATAAAATATTTTTAACTTGTAGAAAATTCCTTATAAAAATCATTTTAAGCTAATCTTAGATTAATATGGCCATATATATAAAAATATTATTATACATATTATTTTCAATATTTCAAAACTATTAATATAAAGGTAATTTAAAACCAAATCTTGAATAAATAATTATCTACAAGCATCAAAATTTATAATACTTTAGATTTTAACTTAGGATATTACACAACATTCTATTTTGTTGCATTTGCATTAGTTTTTTTCATTTTCATTACATCAATAATTCAACAATTGTGTAAATATTATTAGGAATTTATTTAGAAAAGATAATATCAAATGATCACCAAGGGTACAACCTAGTTGTGTCATTTTTCTACATTATTCATTAGCAAATCAATTTTCACTAATTTTGGTGCATTGCAACGTGTATATCAACCATTCAAAAGATAAAACTATTCATCTTATGAAATGCATGCAATGGTAATATTTCAATATGTAATAAAAAAATTTGCAATTGTTTAAAAATGCTAAATAAAAAAACTTACAAGTTTATGCAAAATTGCACTATTTTGAAATAGAAAGTAGTATTTCTTATAGATTTTGTGGGATAATAGACATAAAAATATTACAATTCTATCAATTAAAATTGTTAAGAATGTAAATTGGGATTTAAAAGGAAAAAGAAGAAAGGAAAGGTGAAGAGAATTAAAAAGAGAACACTAATACTTTATTTTAATAATAAATGTTAAGTAAATATTAAGATGTAACCTTAATGCTCTATTTATATAAAGCTATTACAAAATACAAATACATGAGGACTTAAACTCATAACATAACCTAAGCTTATATCATGACCCAATTATTAAATATAACATTCCCCTTAAACTAAAGCTTACAAAGCTTAAGATTGTTAAGAAAATTAAACCACTAAAAAATAAAATGCAACTAAGAACAAATACAAATAAAATTTAGCAAAATTCAAGCATAATGAATAGCTTGCAATAAGTAACAATTAGCACATAACTCCTCCTTGAATGCAAACATCACAAATAATAGAAAAAACACCAAAACTTCAATAAACACAACTTTTATCTTCAACTAACTACCCCTAGTTGGTCTTTTGACCTTCTTCCAATTGTTTGCCTCAGCGTAAATGACACAACTTTTAGAAGTATCATGCTAGCTTCCCTTGAGTTGCTTTTTCAACTTTCAAGCTAGTCCTTAGATCCACTAACACATCTAGTTAGAATTACATGAAAGCAAAAAACATATCACAAAAATAACCATAAACCAAATTGTTCCTAAATGATAATCATAATGGCAAAAAACTAACCAAGAACACAAGATATGCACAAATTAGACCACTAACATAGAGATATAGATGTGGTTTAGACTCTCATCAGAGTTGTGACGTTCATCAAATACCAACAACAATCAACAAGGTTAACTAGATTATATCAAGCATACCACACTACTATAGATTAACTAATAAACATTTAGTGTTTAGTGGATTATACGTCAAAAAATAATCCATGTGTAATAGAGCACCATTATAAATAATATTTCACATCGGTTTCAAAAGTGTTGTAAAATATTACAACAACATTGATTATGATATAAGAAACTCGACATCATATCTTATGTTAGAGATGTGGGAAGGAACTTTCAATGTTAGTCATTTATAAATAACTAATGTCTAATTTTGATATACCAAATTCAATTTATATTAATAATCGACATATGTATTGGACCTTCCACTTAATCTACCTCACTCCCCTTACCTATGTTCCTCCTTCCCACCTTTAACTTCCTTTGCCAATACCTTTTCTTGAATTGTCCTTATGTCATTTATATTCAACCTACATGAACACCATACCTAGCAATATAAGATAATATCTTATAGGAAATAATAGAATCTCAATTGCAATAGTTTTAAATTATAAATCTTGTAATAAAAGCTTAAAAATTGAGAGAAATTATATTGAATACCTCAATCATAGTGGGCAATGCACTAAATACTATCTAAATACCAATTGCTCAACATGTGAGGTTAGCACTTTCTAGAAAAGCATGGTTGAATACAATCCTTACAAATGCAATAAGCATTTATTAAATTTTGCAAAAATAATGGCACACATTTCATATGAAGAGATAGTAGATAACATGATTGAAAATTTGAAAAAGATGAATGAAATTAAATGTTTTACTTATACAAACCTATAAAAGTTGCATCCGAATGAAAAGCCATAAGATATGGCAAATTATGAAATCAAAAACTAAATTATGAGAAATAAAACAAAAACTAAAAAAGACCTTATCTTTAAATTCATTATTTTTTTAGTGAATGCACAACCCCATACATTTAACAATGAGCTAATATAGAGTTATTCTTACAAAAAAAATTTAGTGAGCTAGAACATGAAATTGAAAAGAATTATCCTTAAGTTAGAAGGAAAGTATACTTTATTGAGAAAGAATCAATTTAGGATTGAAAAAAAGCCCAGGATGAAATTTGTAAATGGTGTCATTACTCCACTTCTTTTATTTTTCAACTTGTGTCAGTGTTTTGGTTTTATACATTAATTATCTGTAAAAAAGTGATGTGCAAAGTACAATGTTGTCACCCACTAGTAAACAGTTGATGTCAATTGTTTATACAATAACTAACATTATAAACTAAAAGATGCCAATTTTAAGTATAAAACTAACATCTTTTTATGAACCAATTTTTTTTTCAAATGTATAGAACCAATTGACATATAAGAAACAACCAATTGACACTTGTAGAAATATTACTAAACAATAGCAAACTAAGATAGAAATTAACAACAATATAACTAATTGTAGGAGTATTTATACAAAGTTTTTGAACTTTCATTCGCATATTAAAATACAAGTTATAATAAGTCATTTAAAACCAAACCAACTATCAATAACTAATTTGCAACAACTTAATTAATTGCAAATACCATAAATATTTGTGAACATCCAAAGTCTTCATTGTGGTTCAACTTTGGTCTCGAGGAAATATCTTGCCCAAAATTTTCTAACCTCATCAAGTTATTCTCCAATGTATAGCGAGGGTTTCTTCTTGAAGTACCATAAATTGTACATAGTTAACATGTTATCATCAAGATTAATTTAGTTTATTAATGTAGCATGTGAAAAGTTATAAATAAGTAAGTGATTATCTTAATGGAGAGTTTATAAGAAAATAATAAATCAAACATGTAATGCATGACATAGTAGTCACACTTCACATTTTTTGGCTATTTTAGGCATTGTAATAAAATAGAAGGTCAATTTAATCCTATTGGCACACAATCTTCCTAGTTAAATATGATACAATCTTATTGTTAGTAACATACTTACACTTTTTCCTATTTGAAAGATTTATCTAGCCCCAATTTCAAGCTTTATGTGGAAGTTGTGATTAGAGCTCCTTCCAAGGAATTCTTCAAAGTGGATTACATTTCTTCTAAAATAGAATCCATCTAGTAGATAAGCCTACCTCTTAACACTACCAAAGCAAGCATTTAATGGTCACTATAATAAAATGTAACTATTAATATCTATTTAAGGAAAAAATATCATAATTGAAATATAAATGAGACTTACCCTCATAATACAATGTAAAATTTTTCCTGGGCTAATGTAGTAAAGCTTTTTTTATCCTTTTCCAAGGTAGATTATACATCAAGTTAATATAGATCTAAGAATTCATATACAACATTTTTTTATGGCAACATGTCAAAGTAACATCTATAGAAAGATTGATGTGAGCTAAACTTACTTTCAAATAGTAGTCCAATTAATTTGTATTTAGTCAAAGAAGATATCACAAACTTATCTAATTTAGAGCTAGATGCAAGTCACATCAAGATCCTCGAACATTAGTAATTATTTGATGGAAGCTTTTTCAATAAAAATCAAAATTTCTAATCCCACTACATCCACCTTAATCAAGAGTACAAGTTTAGGAATCCTTGCCCCAGAACCTATCTAATCATCATTATACCTCCTTCTAAGCAAGATCAAGAAGTTGTAGTTTCTTGCAAGCATGATCAAGAAGTTGTAACTCCTTTTAAGCATGATTAAGAAGTTACCAAAACATAAATAATGACGATTGGTAGTCTCACACAACAATATTAAAATAACTTAAAAAAATATGAAAAATATTATTAATAGGAGGAATACATGTTAATAACTTCATTAGGTGATAAATGAGAGCCATCAACTATGCGATGAAAATTTCATAGGCTTCATCCATTATCTAAACCATATTATTTAGCAACAACACCTCAATCTTACAAACCATAGGCTTGTCAACCACCACTTTGACTTCATTATTAACCAATGATTGATAATATAGTTGATAGCTTAATGAAATCCACCTAATTACAACCTTTTGTTAAGGTCGTCTTGCCACCATTGGAGTAAATTGGACTCCACCTTATGCAATATGAACCCCTACTATAGGAAACCTAATTCATACATAAACATATTTGAAAAAAGTTTTAACGATAAGTGTGATATTTACCTCAAGGATAATCCTCAATATTTCTTTTATCGTGGTGGTTAGTGCTTTAAGTGCTAACACATCCTCCCCATTGATCTTAAGAGGGGTCGACACACTTTGTTAATTAAAAGTCTACTCAAGTGGTAAGGCACTAGTCATAAAAGCCACCCCATCTGTAAGAGTAGTAGGTCTTGTAGTTAACTAGTCAAATGCTACAAAACTCTAAGTTGTAGTATGCTGGCCAACTACCTGCTCCTATAAAATGTAGAGCATATCACCTTATTGCTATAACTACATAAATTGCTGCTCTTGTAAATGCTTCATAATTGCTTGCTATAGCCTTACCTTTATTTTTGCATTGAACTTTTATGTTACTTCACCAACGACCTTTTCTTCCATTTATGCTAAATTAATTGCTAATTATCCCACTAGATGATGCCTTGTTAGGTCAAAGACTTCCCTATAGTCAACACCATGTTTAGCAGTGTAAACATGACTAAGATGCTCTTTAATCTTCAAAGCTATAATCCGGATATCATATTCCCCATGGCTAAAACTCACTCTAATAAGCTTATTGCATAAGAGCATCCTATAGCAATTAACAAATAATAGATAATTAGAAATAATTCAATTGAAATGAAAGCTTAAAAGTTAAATAATACATTTTAGTACAAATCTTAATACTTACAATCCTTCCCACAATGGCTTGACTTTTTGAGGTCATGTACTACCCTTTCTTATTCATTCTCCTTTACTTTCACAACTTGGCACAAGAAATAAAAGATGTCTCATTGATGTCCTCACCCTCCTTATCTTTGATACACCTCTTAGCCAATAAGTCATTCTCTAACTTCTTGTAGCCTCTTCAAAAAAGCTTTCATGGATATGTATTCTTCTTTTACTTTTCATGATTGGACTTGTTTAATGCTTATTAAGTAGAGAACATATTAGTTCACAAGTACAAATTATACAGATAAGTCATTAAAATGAATTAATTACAAGAAGTAAAAATTTTACCTTGAAATGATTATCCTCGCATTATTTCTAGAACTCCTCCCATGATTCATGGTCAAGGTAGTTCCATCACTATGTGGGGTCAATTTTTGTTGTGGTTTGAGGATTGATGTATTTTTGCTTCACAATTCACTTAAAGTACTTCCATACGGTTTTCACATGCTAAAGTACATTGCCATGTATCAACATGTCACTTAGAATATCAAAGGATTTCTATAAGAAAAAAACACATATAAAAGATCAAATTATAGTGAGTATGTTACAAATATAGTTTTCATATACATAGCACAAATCTATCCAAATCAAGTGTACATATCAGTATCTCCTCCAAAATGTTATCTTTTAATCCCTCAAGTACTTTCTTCCAATATGGAATAATTATTGATACTTTGGATTGTACAATCACTTTAACAAAACTAACAAATCGATCAGTATTCTCTCTTTCTGACTATAATTTCTCATTAAACTCCATAGGTAATCTCTCACCCTGGTTTATGTTATGATAATACCTTTCAAAGATATGGGAACCCTTGTATTTCTTTTAGTAAAGGTAGCTAGCTCTTAAGAAATATCCATATTCTAGAATCTAGATTTATAAAGAAAAAATAGTGTCGATCATGTAAACATAATAAATTTTTAGTTAACATTACTGAATGATGAACATAATAGCAAATATAAGATTGATCCTCAAAATAGATATGACATTAAATTGCATGAAAAAACACACAACTCGCATAACAATTAATTGAATTAAGACTACATCAATCATCATATACTTCCCCACTAATTTACATAACTATAAAACAAACTAGAATCATTAAGATATAAGATAAATCTAATGCTCTAAAAAGAAACAGTAGTGTAACTCTCTTACTTAATAACGCCTTATTCCTCATTTAATAGATAATTAGCGCATACTAAAATGCTATTTGCTCCAAATTACTCGGAATATCTCAAATATGCTTATCTCAAACACATGATCAAAAGTCATATAATTACTCACAAGTTCAACTTTACAAATTGTACATCCATCATATACAATGTCATCAACTATACAAGTATTTACAACTTCAAATACTATTGCCCTTTCTCATGAGAGCCCTTGGAAGCATCACCTGAAATGGTTAGTCACAATACAGAAAACATGAGAAACAAAGTTTCTCAGTAGCTAACTAGTGCTATAAAAACATGTCAAACCACTCCAGATCCTTAAGCAATTAAGACATACGTTTCGAAATTCGATAATCATTCATCAACATATTCAATATTTTACTATTATAGGAAATACGCATCACACACACAGCAATTCACAACAATCATCAAGTCCATTTAAGGACTTATCACAATATCTAGATGGCCATCTCAACAATCGTACCTAGACCTCACACAGCATCACGCTGTCTTCCCGGGGTTCCCGTGCCAAAAGGCCTAACACAGTATCACACTGTCTTCCCGAGGTCCCTAGCCATAGGTACCACAACACTCACAATATCATTCCGGGGACCCGAGCCATAGGCCGAACATAGTAATCTACTGTCTTTCCGGAATGCGCACACAGCAATTTCATATTCATTCCATACAATGGCATAAAATACATAAAATCATGTAATTAGAAAACAAAGCTTAAGGATAAAGCTAGCTACCTTTCACAAGCTTCCAATGTGATGTTCCTTTTGCTCTCACCAAAAACTCCTTTACACTTTCTCTTGCCCTTGCAAGATGGCACCCCTCAGTCTATACAAATACACATCATAGCTTATATTAGAACATTATCACTTTCCCTAATCCTCATGTATTCTTTACTTTCTCCACCTAATTAAATGCATACTTAGATGCTCTATACTTTACTTTCCAACCTTGAACTAACACATAAGAACATTAGAAAAGGATCCAAGGGCAAAGCCATGCAAAACATGAAGGATTAAAGCCAAAAAGATCACTCAGCAAAGAACACGGGGGTCCCATACCCCGTGTTCAGGGCCGTGTTTCTCATTGGATGGCTTCGAGGCTTCACTGGCTTAATCAGAGAAGAACACGGGGGAGAACACGGGCCGTGTTCTACCCCGTGTACATCACTGCCCTTCAGTCTTGAGGTAAACACGGGGGAGTGTTGCACCCCCTGTAGAACACTGATCAGCTTCGACGAGGAACACGGGGTACAACACGTGCCGTGTTCTACCCCGTGTACCTTGCTGATCCTCTGAAAACACACTAAACAGCTAAAACTCCTTCCTCCCTTCTTTTCTCATCCATAGTTTTGGCTTCTCAAAAAGGGAAAATGCACACAAACACTTCCACAATCAAAGTTTCACCTTTCATAGGCTTTATAATTCATAAAACTTATTCTAACTTCACCAACTTAGCCAAGTTCTAAACACATCATGCCCATACTACACATGCATCATTATCCCCTAAAAACCCAGGTGTGTAACCATGATTTCTTGTTGTTTTTACACCAAACCAAAACCATAAATCAACACTACAACATTCAAAACATCATCAAATATGTTCAAATCCTCCTAAACTCCATGTTCAATCACCCTTAACTTTACCAACTTCAAGATTTCAAGAAAATAAGAAGAGTACATTAAAGAGCTCTTAGAGGAGAGCATTTTTACCTCTTAGTGTAACTTGAAAATCCTCACTTGGGACTCCCCAAACTTAACCAAACTTGAGCCTTTCTTCACTCTAAGCACACCAATGGGTAGAGCTTGAGGAGAAGAACAAATTTCCCTTCTACACCTTAGCTTGAATCTCACTATTTTTAGGTGAAAAAGTTATGAGAAACTTTCTCTCTCTTCCTTCTCTCTCTCTCTCACGTCTAAGCTTCTTTCATGGAGAAATTCTGCAGCTTTTTTGAAAAAGGAGAAGAGAGAAGACTTTTCAAGAAGCTTCTAGGGCAATTTGGTCATTTATAAGATTCTCAAGGGTATTTTAGTCCTTTTTCACCAAAAGTAAGGCTATTCTTGCCATTAATTTTCTAGCAATGACACTTGTCATAAGTCCATTGGTCACACTAATTAAAATCACATATTGCACCCCAAACTCTTGGTTATTCATATTAAATCCCAAAGCCTTAATTATTTACATTTTGACCACACCCAATTCTGCACCTTTGCAATTTAATCCATAGGGTTTCTGTCTGTCTAAAATTCCTTACACTGTCAGACTTAGACAACTTCCCTTTTTGGGGTTTCCTAACCTCCTCTGATCATTCATACTATTTAGGGAAATTAATTCTTTCCCTACCATCCCTTTTTCCTTCAAAATTTCGATTACCTTACGCTTAAATTCCTTTGACTTAAAATTCACCCACCAGACCTGTTCAATCATGCTCTTCATGTCTACCGCCTCAGAAATTAAAGATTCAAAATAATAGAATTGAAAATTCGGGACATTACAGTTCTACCCCCCTTAAAAGAATTTTGTCCTCAAAATTCGAGATACGTACCTTAAGCAAAGAGATGCGGATACCGATTTCTCATATCTTCCTCAGTTTCCCAGGTTGCCTCCTCCTCTGTCATGTTTCTCCACAATACTTTCACTAAAGGAATACTCTTATTCCTTAGTTGCTTCACCTGTACATCCAAGATTCTTTCTGGTTCTAAAGTGAATGATAAGTTTTCATGTATTCTCAATCCTTTATAAATTATAACATGAGTGGGATCCGGATGATACTTTTTCAACTGAGAAACATGAAACACATCATGCAATTGTGACAATTCAGGAGGCAAGGCAATTCTGTAGGCTAAAGGTCCCACTCTCTCAACGATCTGAAATGGACCAACATACCTGGGATGAAGTTTCTTAACTCTGAGTGATCTACCTATACCCGTAACTGGAGTTATTTTGAGAAAGACATAATCATCTACTTCAAATTCTAGGGGTCGTCTCCTCTTATCTGCATAACTTTTTTGACGACTTTGTGCTGCTAACAATCTTTCTTTGATGAGTTTAATCTGCTGAGTGGTTTGGTCCACTATTTCTGGTCCCAAAATAGTTCTTTCATTCAATTCTACCCAGCACAAAGGAGATCTACACTTTCTACCATACAAAGCTTCATATGGTGCCATTTGTATGCTAGAATGGAAACTATTATTATAAGCAAATTCAGCTAATGGCAAATATGAATCCCAATTCCCTTTCATTTCTAGCACACAAGACCTTAACATATCTTCCAATGTCTGTATGGTTCTTTCTGTTTGTCCATCTGTTTGTGGGTGGTAAGCAGTACTGAACCTTAGCTTCGTACCCATTGCTTCCTACAAAGCTCTCCAAAATCTGGAAGTGAATCTAGGATCTCTATCAGATACAATACTATTAGGTACCCCATGCAGTCTAACTATTTCATTAATATAAATTCTAGCTAATTTATCTAAAGAATATGTAATCTTAATAGCCAAGAAATGAGCGGATTTTGTAAGCCTATCTACAATCACCCAGATACTATCATTCCCAGCGGATGATCTTGGAAGTCCTACTATAAAATCCATGGCTATACTGTCCCACTTCCATTCAGGAATATCTAAAGGATGCAATAATCCAGCTGGTCTTTGATGTTCTATTTTAACTCTTTGACATGTCAAACACTTAGACACAAATTGGGTGACATCAAATTTCATTCCCGGCCACCAAAAATTTTTCTTTAAATCTTGATACATTTTAACAACTCCAGGATGAATGGTATACCTGCTTCTATGAGCCTCTTCCATAATTTCATTCCTCAAACCATCATCAGGTACATACACTCTATTTCTATATCTAAGCAACCCATTTCCAGATACACTAAAATCTTTGGCTTCTTCTTGCCCTAGCCGTTCCATTTTCTTTTTAGCCAGATCATCTTTTTCTAAGGCCTCTTTAATCTTCTCTTCCAAGTTACTAATAATTCTGACCTCACTAACCATTAGTGCTCCAGATTTCTCAGATATATTCAGATTTAAATTCCTAATTCCCTCAAGCAATTTATACTCTTCCACCATTATTGATGCCATGTGAATGGATTTTCTGCTAAGTGCATCCGCCACTACATTTGCTTTTCCTGGATGGTATTTAAGAGTAAAATCATAATCCTTCAGAAATTCTAACCATCTTCTCTGCCTCATATTCAGCTCTTTCTGATCAAAAAGGTATTTGAGGCTTTTGTGGTCCGTAAACACCTCAAACTGTGTACCATACAGATAATGCCTCCAAATCTTTAATGCAAATACAACAGCTGCTAACTCTAGATCATGTGTAGGATAATTCTCCTTATGAGGTCTCAACTGTCTGGATGCATACGCAACTACTTTTCCTTCCTGCATCAACACACATCCTAATCCCTTTTTAGAGGCATCACTGTAAATCGTAAACAGCTTAATAGAATCAGGAATTACCAACACCGGGGCAGAAGTCAATCTATTTTTCAGCTCTTGAAAACTTTGCTCACATCTATCTGTCCACACAAACGGTTGTTCCTTCCTTGTTAATCTAGTTAGTGGTAAGGCCAACTGAGAAAAACCTTGGATAAAACGCCTATAGTATCCTGCCAAGCCAAGAAAGCTCCTTATTTCTGTCACTGTTCTGGGCCTTTCCCATTTTAGTATCGCTTCCACTTTATGGGGATCAACCGACACTCTATCTTTAGACACTACGTGCCCCAAAAATGGACTTCAGGCAACCAAAATTCACATTTACTCAACTTTGCATATAGTCTCTTCTCTCTCAAAGTTTGCAAGACTATGTGCAAATGAGTTTCATGTTCTTCCAATGTCTTAGAATAACTGAGTATGTCATCAATAAATACCACTACAAATTGATCTAGGTATGGTCGAAAAATTCTGTTCATATAATCCATAAAAATAGCTGGTGCATTTGTTAATCCAAAAGGCATAACAAGAAACTCATAATGACCATATCTAGTTCTAAATGCAGTTTTTGATACATCTTCATTTTTAACTTTCAATTGGTGGTATCCAGATTTCAAATTAATTTTTGAGAAAACAGTAGCACCCACCAATTGATCAAACAAATCATCTATTCTAGGCAAAGGATATTTATTTTTAATTGTCACTTTGTTTAGCTGCCTGTAGTCAATACACAACCTTAAACTCCCATCCTTTTTCTTAACAAACAAAACTGGTGCACCCCAAGGAGATACACTAGGTCGAATGAACCCCTTTTCCATTAGCTCTTCTATCTGCTTTTTGAGTTCTACTAACTCGGTTGGAGCCATTCTATATGGGGTCTTGGAAATTGGGGTCGAACCCAGCACAAGGTCAATTGCAAACTCCACTTCTCTATCATGGGGTAATCCACGAAAATCCTTAGGGAATACATCAGCATACTCCCTAACTACAAGTATTTCCTTTATATCTTCGTCACACTCAGCTTGTGCAGCAAAGAAAATCATAAACCCCTTAGCATCACTTCCCAAACTACTCTCTGCACGGGTATAGTTTAAGAACATATTTTCCATAGATAACAAAGAGCAAGATATTTCCATATCCACAGGCATATCAGAACATACAGATACAGTCTTACTAGAACAATCGAGCACAGCACGATTGGCGGATAACCAATCCATACCGATAATTACATCAATATCATGCAATGGTAGGCATATCAAATCAAGAACACTGCAAGTACTCTCATACTGTATCACACAATTCACACAAGCATCTGAGGTCACAACTCGATTTCCGGTGGGGGTATTCACAATCATATGATATGTCAATGTCTCAGGAATCAGATTCAAACGTCCCACACATTCATAAGAAATAAAGGAATGAGTAGCACCTGAATCAAACATAGCATTTACTAGAGAACCACATAAGGTTATTATACCTTGAATAAGTTCAGGTGATTTTCTAGCCTCTTCCTTTGATAAGGCAAATACTCGGCCCTGGGTTGGGGGTCTTCCTTGACCACCACTTGATCTTGATTGGTTGGGCCTAGATGACACAACCGGGCGAGATCCTGAAGAAGACTCTTCTTTTCCAAATCTACAATGCCTGGCTATGTGTCCCGGTCTCTTACAATTATAGCATACTTTCATAGGACAAGTTTCATTACCATGAAATCTACCACATAAATTACATGGCCTATTGCTAACAAATGATTGAGGAGGAGATTGAATTGGGGGCCTAAAAGCAAGGGATTGACTCCTGGAAGGTGGATTGAAGGTTCGTGGTCTTCTATCACTCCAACCCCTACCCTTACCCTTTTGAAATTCGCCACTAGCTCTTTTCTTGGAAGAATCACCTTCCAAGGACTTCTTCTTTTTCAAAGCAGCATCAATGGCTCTAATGGCGCTCACCAATTCCGGATAACTTCTAATTCTTTGGCCAGTAATAGAAATGGCTATTTCAGGCTTAATAGCTCTTTCTAATCTCATGCACTTCCATGCCTCATTATAATGATCTCTCAAATATCTAGAGAATTTGGACATCTCCTCAAATTTGGTTAAAAACTCTTCCGTGTCCATATCCTCAGCTTGCTGCAAATCTAAGAATTCGCACTCCTTCTGGTCCCAAATAATTTCAGGCAAGTATTGTTCATAGAAGGCTGCAGTAAAATTTTCCCAATTCAAGGGCTGTTCTCTATTCAACATCATCTGTTTAGTACTTTCCCACCAATACTCCGCCTCCTCACATAGTTGGAAAGTAGCTAACTGTACTCTTTGCTCAGAGTTGCAAGACACCAGGCCAAAGATCTTCTGGATTTCTCTAATCCAGTTTTCTACTCCATTGGGACAAACTTTCCCATTAAAGGTGAGAGGATTCATCTTTCTGAATTGGTTCACTAACTTGGCTAACTTATTAGCCTGCACCTCCTCCTCAGTTTGAGTAGGTCCAATCTCTTGGGGTTGACGTTGTTGATCCCCTTGATCAAACCTTTGCTCAAGCCTTTGTAGCACTTGAGCTAAAGAGGCCATAGCATGGGCCATCTCATCACTCCCCCCTTCACTTGTATCTTTTCTTTTCCTACCTCTACCAGCCATGCTTATCTGAAATTTCCAATATTAGTACACTTCCATTTACGCATCAACCATCTCCAATTAAGAAAACAGATATTCTTACATATACAACAAGGCCCTAAACATGCTCTGATACCAAAATGTAACTCCCTTACTTAATAACGCCTTATTCCTCATTTAATAGATAATTAGCGCATACTAAAATGCTATTTGCTCCAAATTACTCGGAATATCTCAAATATGCTTATCTCAAACACATGATCAAAAGTCATATAATTACTCACAAGTTCAACTTTACAAATTGTACATCCATCATATACAATGTCATCAACTATACAAGTATTTACAACTTCAAATACTATTGCCCTTTCTCATGAGAGCCCTTGGAAGCATCACCTGGAATGGTTAGTCACAATACAGAAAACATGAGAAACAAAGTTTCTCAGTAGCTAACTAGTGCTATAAAAACATGTCAAACCACTCCAGATCCTTAAGCAATTAAGACATACGTTTCGAAATTCGATAATCATTCATCAACATATTCAATATTTTACTATTATAGGAAATACGCATCACACACACAGCAATTCACAACAATCATCAAGTCCATTTAAGGACTTATCACAATATCTAGATGGCCATCTCAACAATCGTACCTAGGCCTCACACAGCATCACGCTGTCTTCCCGGGGTTCCCGTGCCAAAAGGCCTAACACAATATCACACTGTCTTCCCGAGGTCCCTAGCCATAGGTACCACAACACTCACAATATCATTCCGGGGACCCGAGCCATAGGCCGAACATAGTAATCTACTGTCTTCCCGGAATGCGCACACAGCAATTTCATATTCATTCCATACAATGGCATAAAACACATAAAATCATGTAATTAGAAAACAAAGCTTAAGGATAAAGCTAGCTACCTTTCACAAGCTTCCAATGTGATGTTCCTTTTGCTCTCACCAAAAACTCCTTTACACTTTCTCTTGCCTTTGCAAGATGGCACCCCTCAGTCTATACAAATACACATCATAGCTTATATTAGAACATTATCACTTTCCCTAATCCTCATGTATTCTTTACTTTCTCCACCTAATTAAATGCATACTTAGATGCTCTATACTTTACTTTCCAACCTTGAACTAACACATAAGAACATTAGAAAAGGATCCAAGGGCAAAGCCATGCAAAACATGAAGGATTAAAGCCAAAAAGATCACTCAGCAAAGAACACGGGGGTCCCATACCCCGTGTTTAGGGCCGTGTTTCTCACTGGATGGCTTCGAGGCTTCACTGGCTTAATCAGAGAAGAACACGGGGGAGAACACGGGCCGTGTTCTACCCCGTGTACATCACTGCCCTTCAGTCCTGAGGTAAACACGGGGGAGTGTTGCACCCCGTGTAGAACACTGATCAGCTTCGACAAGGAACACGGGGTACAACACGTGCCGTGTTCTACCCCGTGTACCTTGCTGATCCTCCGAAAACACACTAAACAGCTAAAACTCCTTCCTCCCTTCTTTTCTCATCCATAGTTTTGGCTTCTCAAAAAGGGAAAATGCACACAAACACTTCCACAATCAAAGTTTCACCTTTCATAGGCTTTATAATTCATAAAACTTATTCTAACTTCACCAACTTAGCCAAGTTCTAAACACATCATGCCCATACTACACATGCATCATTATCCCCTAAAAACCCAGGTGTGTAACCATGATTTCTTGTTGTTTTTACACCAAACCAAAACCATAAATCAACACTACAACATTCAAAACATCATCAAATATGTTCAAATCCTCCTAAACTCCATGTTCAATCACCCTTAACTTTACCAACTTCAAGATTTCAAGAAAATAAGAAGAGTACATTAAAGAGCTCTTAGAGGAGAGCATTTTTACCTCTTAGTGCAACTTGAAAATCCTCACTTAGGACTCCCCAAACTTAACCAAACTTGAGCCTTTCTTCACTCTAAGCACACCAATGGGTAGAGCTTGAGGAGAAGAACAAATTTCCCTTCTACACCTTAGCTTGAATCTCACTATTTTTAGGTGAAAAAGCTATGAGAAACTTTCTCTCTCTTCCTTCTCTCTCTCTCTCACGTCTAAGCTTCTTTCATGGAGAAATTCTGCAGCTTTTTTGAAAAAGGAGAAGAAAGAAGACTTTTCAAGAAGCTTCTAGGGCAATTTGGTCATTTATAAGATTCTCAAGGGTATTTTAGTCCTTTTTCACCAAAAGTAAGGCTATTCTTGCCATTAATTTTCTAGCAATGACACTTGTCATAAGTCCATTGGTCACACTAATTAAAATCACATATTGCACCCCAAACTCTTGGTTATTCATATTAAATCCCAAAGCCTTAATTATTTACATTTTGACCACACCCAATTCTGCACCTTTGCAATTTAATCCATAGGGTTTCTGTCTGTCTAAAATTCCTTACACTGTCAGACTTAGACAACTTCCCTTTTTGGGATTTCCTAACCTCCTCTGATCATTCATACTATTTAGGAAAATTAATTCTTTCCCTACCATCCCTTTTTCCTTCAAAATTTCGATTACCTTACGCTTAAATTCCTTTGACTTAAAATTCACCCACCAGACCTGTTTAATCATGCTCTTCGTGTCTACCGCCTCAGAAATTAAAGATTCAAAATAATAGAATTGAAAATTCGGGACATTACAAGTAGTATATAATGGTAAATATAGTAAGTAAAAATGGTAAGGATGTTACCGCCAAACAAAACATACCATAACCATATAACCTAAGCATGACTAAACCCAAAAAGCATCACCAAACACAACATATAGTATAATCTTACACTTAGTGATGAATAAGGCTTTCATAATATCACTATACAGATATATAAACATCCTAAATAAACAAAACCAAATTTAATCACTTAATATGGAAAATTTCAATGAAAATAAGAAACTTGATAATGTGTTAATGACTAGAATGACCACAAAGTAAACTCTAAGTATACAAGATATATAATGATGATTTGGGACTAGTTGGAGAAATTTCGATGGTTGATGTAATGCTGAAAAGATAGGTTTCATAAAGCAAAAGTGATTAAAAACAAATGAGCAAATGCAACTTATGTAGATAAAATAATACACATTGATTTTTTATAAGAAAATAAATATGTTTAATGAATGACATTGGATTGACAGAAAATAAATGAATAAAATTAAGATGATATTTACAAAAATACCATTGAGCAATAAATTTCAACATTAGTTATTCTAAAAACCAAAGTCTTAAGTTCCTTTTCCCTTTTGAGTATAATGATTTGCATTCACTTACGATGTCAATTATAAATAAGATCAATATCTAAATATCACTTTTATTTTCAAACATGTTAATCATGAAAAAATGACAGTGGCTCTTTAGTTAGTTGTCATCTTAAGTTCATATCGAAATTTCAATAGTGTTATCATATAACTATAGAAGTTAGTTTTTAATTTAAATGTCATCTTAGGTTCCTATGGAATTTCTATAGCGCACCACTTAACTATAGACATCGATCATTTTAAAAATCATCATTTAATTTATCCTAATAATTTTAATGTCATCGTATTAATATAGACATCAATTTTTCTTATGACTAACATTTATTAATCATTGTAGAATTACACTTTTGTAGTAGTGCCACCAATTAATAGATTACATGAAGTTGTGCTTTAAACATATCAAATTTAGTAGCAATGATCATAGATAATCCAAAAAATGAGCTTACTCAAACTACTACAAGACTAAAATCAAGTAACACAAGGCCTACTCACTTAAAAGAAAACACACAAATTAGGTGCAAAATCAATTAAAAGTAACACAATTTTATCAATTCCAAAATCAATAACATCAAACCCTAGAATAGAAAGGTTGATTACTATGAGAACTAGATATACATGGTTTAGTTGAATCAAGCTAAAAACCCACCAAAACCACCTCAAATTTAGCAAAATCACACCAAATCGAGCAAATTGCAAACTTCAACACATTTTTTGGCTTTTAAAGCATTGTGAATAGCCTTAAAACCATTAAAAGATACTAATAACCCCTTATTAGTCACCAATCACTAGAAAGAATCATTCACAAACATTACTAGATAGCAAACTTTACAAAACTTAGTTGTTACAACCAAACTCTATCATAACTTAAAAGTATATTTTTCTATTCTCTTATTTTTTTTTTTAGATTAACTACTAGATAACAATAAAAGAAGTAGGAAACTTAATTTTTTATAATGAAAATTTAACCTTCTCTAGGTTATATTATGCCATCTTAAAATCTTATAATTTTATGTTATTCCAAAAAAAGGAAAAGAAATGAAATAAATTAAATAGTTTATGAGCTCATTTAATATAACAGTAAAAATATAATTAATTATTGATTGATTGTAATGTATAGTAATCATGATTTTTCTCTCACTAATGGCTTGACTTTTGACAATGATTGTTTTTTCGAAGGATAATTGGTTAAAGAATTTTAGTAATAAAAATCACGATAAAAAAAAAGTTACAAAAGAAAACTTATTATTTATTCATGATTTCCTCTCACTAAAAGTTTTTACATCAATTATCCTTCATGAAAAATAATTATTATTAAAAGTCATACCATTATTGAGAGAAAATTCATGATTATTGTATACTATAATCAATCAATAATTAATTATATTTTCATCACCATACATACAAGCCTTATAGTAACGATAGTAGTGTGCTTATTTTAGTCTTTGTAATCTTTATAAAAAAAAGAATAAGTTTAAATTAGAGTAAGGTGATGGGAATAATTAGGAAAAAGAGGACTTATTCAATCAAATAAGTTTTAAATGAAAATTTTAGGTAAATGAGGATTTAGTTAATTAAATATGTGAAAAATTATGAGATCAATGTAGGACAAGTATATGGAATAAGAGAGTAAAGAGTTGAAGGTTACTAAAAATAAGTGGATAAGTGTAAGGAAGACTTTGGATAATGGATGAAAATACCCCAACACCCTTATAAAACCCATTTTAGCTCCCATTTTATTCTCACTTTGCCCATTTTAAAACCTTACACTCCTCTTCCTTTTCTTCTCAGATTTTTGAACAAGTCATGAAGAGAGAGTAAACTTTAGCCAAATTCTTTCCTTAATCGAGGTAAGAATCTTTAAATCATCATAAATCCTAAGATTTCCTTTCATTTTTCCCTTTTTGTTTTGTCAAAGCTCAACTTTGAGCTTGTGATAGGAACAAGAGATCTTAATGTTAATTCTTCAAAATTTTGGATGATTAAGGCCAAGGAATAATGGATTTAATATCTCAAACCAAGAAAGTGAATATCCAAGCTTAAACTTCAAAGCTTAGATTATTAGGAATTTATAATAGCTTTGGAGTTTTATGAGTTTCATGATGAATTAAGTGAGTTAAGTTGAATAAATTGCATATAAATTATAAAAATAGGCTAAATTAAGTTCTTAGTATGTATTAATGATTTGAAAGGGATTAAATGAGTAATAAATAGATGAAAGGCATTTAAGTCATTGTGAATTGTAACTTTATGAAGGGAGATTCTATAAAAAAAAAAACCTAGCAAAATAGTAGACCGCTAGGCTTGAATGGTTGACTATTGGACTAGGCAATTGCTAGAATTTTCATCCAAAAGAGAATAGTCAACCATTAGCCTTTAAATGGTCAACTATTGCTTCCTTGTTGCTTAAGAATGATAATCTAAGCGGATGTTCCATTCTTATAGTCTAATGTACATATCACATAGGTTGCCAAATATAATGAATAGATGATTTAAATAGTGGTTTCACATCCAATGATAACAAATGAATTAATTAAGAGATTGGATTGATTCATATGAGATTAAAGTTAGATAGATAATTATGGCCATGCAATGAAAGCATGGCAATGTTATCAATTTGCTTTGGAATACAAAATTTTAATGTTTATATATAGTGTAGTTAAATGACGTTGAGTTAAAATCTATGGCTATGTAATTAAGGCATCGCATTTCTATTACTTAATATTATTATTACAGTTGGAAATGAAGTATTGTGATATTGATTTATGATATGAGATGCATGTCTTTGGTTTATAGGACCTACAGGGCATGTATCTATTAATAAGATGATATATGATGTGGAATGCATGTTTATGGACTATAGGACTTATAGGGTGTGTATCTATTGACAAAGAAATGATGTAATATATGAATACTAGATCTAATATCAATTTATGAAGGGTATAAATCTAACCTTAGAGGGATAAGGATAGGTTTGTGAAGGATATAAGGCTAACTAAAAGTTACAAAAAGGTTTCTTTACTTTCTTTAGTTTTATTATTCAGCTTGTGTATGCTTGATAAGAATGTGTGGTTAGTCATGTGCATTTGGATTATGACCTCAATAAATATGAATGGTTATAAACAAATGTGTTAGCATCAAGGGATATTATACTGTAATAAGCATGGAATTACTTCTTTCTTTCCATCCTAGATTATTTTGATTCCCCTAATTTGATATAGTGTGGTTTGGACCTACTAATACGTGAGGAATAAAGAAAAAATGGAATAGTTCCAAATTAGGTATATTAAAGGTTTTCATGATGTAGTTAAAAGAATATGATATGATTAATTTGTAAAGCAATGAATATGTGTGCTAGAGAAATGACACAAATAAGGGAGAATGATTATATGTATATCTATGTTATTAAGCTTAATGCTAAATGCTATTATGTGAAAATTAAGTGTAAGGTGGATGAAGGGTAAATCCAGTTGGTAAACTATTTATTGACTACTTTTGATTTAAATATATTACAATGCTCAATCCTTAAACCATTAGAGTTATGCCTAACAAGCCAATTACATGGGATGTAATATAACATTTCTTGTTAACTTTTTCATTTAATCAATTATTAATAAAAGTGAATTTATTTTTCTTTATCAATCAAATAATTATTATTTATGTTTATGAAGTCCGAAGATTAAAATGGCTTATAGAATTTGCTCATGCATAGAAATGATAATTATAAAATATATTTCTTATATACATAGATCTTATAATGCTCTTAGTCATAAAGTTATTAGGAATAGACACTAATGACTTACATAGACTATTACATGTAATACCCTATATAAAGCAAGAAAGTTTAAGAAGAAATTTTTGTCTAGAAACTTCTTTAATAGAAACCCAATAAGGTAATTAGGTGACGTTTAGGTGAATTATAAAAATAGTTTAGAGACATGCCTAGCTAGAATTTTTATAGAAATTATATTAAATACTAGTATAGGTCAAAATATAATAAAAAACCTAACACTAAATTTAGAAAAATTATATAAAGGCTAAATAGAAAATTATAAGGCCAAGTAGCTCCAGAACCTAGAAATTGAGTCCAAATTTGAAATAAATCATCTTGATTCATTTGGGCTAATTTAGTTCAATCTTTTTATGCTCAAATGTAATTTTAGAAACTACAAAAAGAGGAAAAAAAATAAGGGTCAAACAAAGCCCAAACTTGTGAAGTAAGCTAATGGCAATTTAGTGAATAAGTAAAAAAATAAGGGCACTTGTTAGTACTTCTTTGTAAAAATTATATTTGGATAAATTTAAGTGGATTTGACCAAATTATCTCTCAAAATCTAGCCTTGAATAATCATGTGCCTTTTATCATCAAATTTTTTGAAAAAATATGAAATAGAATGGCTTATGAAAGAGGCCTTGGAATAGGGTTTTATGTAAGGTCCTTGGGAGCATTTTTGTACAAAATTTTTGCCTATCTTCTACTTTAAAATCATGCACTTTAGGGTTTTCCCTACTAGGTTTTCAATTTTCTAACAATTCCTAAAAGGCTTTCCAAGTGATTTCATCCAAGTCTTAGAAAGTAACCTAGGTTTTCTTTTATGTCCTTCAAGTTTTTATGGAAATATTCTCTTTAAAATTTTTAAAACTTAGTTTATTTTAGTGAAATTGCTGCTTTAAAAGGTTTTTACGAAGTTAAAAAATTAAGAATTTGAGATGAGTGGCAATTATTCCTTGTCCCTTGAGTTTTCTTATGAAAGTTGAAGAATATGATGATATATGCTATTACAGATATTAAGTTACGTTATGGTGTTGTATAGTTTGGTTTTGGTATTAAGTAAGTGTTAATATAATGATATGATATTGGTAATTTAGTTCTAAGCTTGGTAAGAGAAGATTCATTAAGTTTTTCCTTAAGAAATGACAATAGGATTATGTTAAGTTTATAAACGAAAACTATCAAGGAAAAATAATAGTATGTTTTTTATTACTTTTTAGAATTAAGGGTTAGGAATTACTAAAATTTTAATTTTTAGTATATTAATGTTACAAATAGTGTTAGAATAGTTGTGGAAAGGGTTAGAATTTTTAGAAAGTTTTAGAGCTAGAAAAAGTGAATTTTTATAGATTTTGATTACAAGAGCTTAAAATAGAATTCTAGATTATGTGTTTTGAAGTTTACTATTGTTTGTTCAAGAATTTGATTGAGAAAAATTAAAGTAATTAAATATTTTATTTTTAACATGTTAGTAAGATTATATAAAAATTTGGTGGCAATTAGAAATGATTTGAATGTTAAAAAGGCTCTTTTTCTGTAATAACCCCAAATCTACCTAGATTTCATAACTCTGTGTTTTTTGTTCTTTATGAATACTACTAATGATATGTTTATGTGAAATAATTAATTTTTTTCATTATTTAACATGTCAGGGATGTTGTATAAAAATTTGATGATGATTTGAATATTGAAAGGAGGCTTTTATAGTAATTACTCATGTGCTGCCCTATTTTAGAATTCATGATTTTGATAGTGTGAATAGTATCCAAGAATGAGAAAATTATAAGAGAATTAATGTTTGATGATTAATAATATGTTAGAAGCATTGGATAAAATTTTGATAAAAAATTAAATTGATTTGGGAGCCTAAAAAGGCACTAAACTATAAGAGTATTTATACTACCTAGCAAATTGAATGTTTGTAATTCTCATTTGAGAATGTTGCAATTAACTAAAATTAGTGATATATTTCATGATGTTTGAACTACAATTAATAACCATTCAAAATATTTAAGTATTGTTATTATCTTAAATAGAAAGGTTATGTATTAACCTTGGATATGATGATAGGTGATGATGAAATTAAATACATGAAAATGATAATTTGTGTTAATACAACTCTTATGGCATATTTGGTATATAGACCATACCTAATGAAATGAGCAATTCATGCATATGGTCAGCATCTTAACATAGTTTTTCTTCAATATGATATATGGAGGGAAATATGCATCCTTTATAGAGAGGGAGAGATGTGGTAAAGATTAGTGGCCTTGTGCTTAGGGTTGCATGAGATAAGGCTGAATCGAAGAAACTTATATACCAACTATAGTGATTATCTTCAACACATTTTAAAATTAACAAATTGGCCAATTTGTTACTAAATATTACATGTAATAGTTACAATAAGTATATTAAAACTTTAACCATTTGTTGTACATTGTTATATGTATATCAAATCTTTTATAGCAAAAACTCTTTAAGAAAAGGACAAGAGTAGCCATTTACTAAATATTTTAATACTCATACTCTTTCTATTGAATTTTTATTTATAGATACTAAGTATGGATCTCTCAAAAATGGTTGAAACCTACACTAAAACCTTTCTTTCTCCTTAGGGTACCTTCCAAATAATATTGTTATAGACTACAAGTGTTTGCAATAAGTCCCCGAGTAAAGTACACTATAAAGCCTAGGAAAATAAATTTTAAGTTTAATCCTTTTATAGTCAATCATGTTCAATAATCCTATTCACTAGAAGGTATATCTAGTAGTTCTGGCTCAATTAATAAGCTAGCTTCTTCTTCCTCATCTATGGAATCAAACCCTAAGGGAGATAGTGAATGGAAATAAAATGGTTCAAATTGAAGGTTCTTCTTTTAATAGTAATTGTATGTAGATTAATGTTTTCAAAAATTATGTAATTTTGTATAAATATTTTAGAATATGTAAATTATGTTTTGAATTTCTTTATTATTTTCTATAAATGCTTACTCATATTCTTAATAAAGTTAATAAAGTAGATGTATCTTAAAGGCTTATAAGGACAATTAATTAGTATATTAGTACCAGTCAAATATCTTTATGCCAATCAAAGTATTCAAGAATCAAGTCATGATAGTACATATGATGCGTGCTCAAGTGGGAGGATGTCTCAATTCATGAATATTGTTGTGGTAACATTAGTGCACATATGTAAGTTCTCATTAGATGAATAAGTTTAATTAGTTAACCTATTTAAGAATTCCTAAATGGCTAAGTCAAATTGGAATTCTTGTTTTACAATGATACAAAGTTGATCCTTTAACTCGAGGCATCATGATAATCTTATATATATATATATATATATATATATATATATATATATATATTACTATTGTCTTGATTCCTAAGAGTTATCCAAAGGGCATATCATGACTCACTTCTAACTTCTAATTATGATCAGCGTGGATCTTGTTATCGATTTTTACAAGCCCTAAAAATTTTCACTCTTTTTATCTATAGGAGTTTCCAAATTCTAAAGGGATTTAAAATTTTAATTAAAAATTTTATTAAAAAAAGATAGAGTCTCCCCTATTTTTAGATACTTTCTGAGGGCCACACGCCTTAAAATACAAAATTTGTATTATCTAGATATGATAAAATCATATACATACATGAAACTGCCTAACTACAACATATATATGGATAAATTGCTCAACGTATCATTATCACAATCATTAATTCATTTCTAATCCTAATTCAAAATGATTCCCAACTATCAAATTTCTTTAGCAAGGCAGTCTTGGATTTCCGCAAATGCAACAAGCTTAGATATGCTCACCACAACCCTAAAAACATTGAAGATATAATAAAGAGAGTTATAGAAACTCAGTGAGTATATATCTACCACTACCTTGTAGGTGGTCTTTTATATATATAATAATCATAGATTAATTATATACTAAATTGGAAATATTAGCAAATCCATTTCTTGTATTCTTTGAAATATATGAAACCATATTCTAAAATGGGAGTTCACTTGTATAAGACTTAACTTTATTTCCTATTCACAATCATAGGAGTCTTAACTTTTCATTAGATCTCAATATCATATACTACCCACTTTGAGTAGGCATCACACACATAAATAGCCATTAAGGCTTAAATATACACAAACCATCACAATCACATCAAGTCTTTGCAATCATGTTAAGCAATGATATTTAAACATAAACAGAAACTCCAATATCATAAAACATCATGTAATAGTTATGGTACCTATACATGTAGCCATTATCTCATTTTAAGCCATTTCTATGTTTTCTCAACTATTCACTAGTAATTTTCATCAAGCTCTCAAATCAATCTTGTATCTTCCATAATTGTTTCCCAAGAATTTTCCATCCGGCTTTTAAAGCATCATTTCAATATAATTCATAATTCCTAATATCACTGTTTTAACACAATTCATAATTTTCAGTGTCATTCATGGTAGAATGCACAAATAATATTTACATAAGAGCCTAACTCTCAAATCACATTTCACACTATAAAATCTAAGTGACTAATAGTTTAACCATAAGCATTCAGCAATCATTAATAACATTATCATGCTTCCGCTGTGCACTTTGATCAACTATCAATCACTTAATAATTAACTGTTCTTATACTAATAAAGTGAGTTTATATATATATAAATATATAAACATGAATGTAAATAATAAAGGATGATTACAATTTTCAATATCTAAATCATCTTTTTATTAATATAAAAATAGTAGTGAGATGTATACTCACTTGCTAAAAGTCACCTATTTTGTCTCCCCTAAAGCATCTAAGTTCAACTTGCATCTTGTCTTCCTATTCGCAATTTTTAAGTAAATAGGCATTCTTTATTTTCTTTCCAAATCACTATTCTAAGAGCTAATCATAACATCTAACCTCCTATTATACATGTAATCATCCTTTATTCTTACTTTACATTTTACAAACATTACTTATGTGAGTATTACATATTTCTTTTCCAACCATGATTCCATACTCGAATCATAGTATGATAATTTTTAAGTTTATAGGCTCCTTTTGTTTTCTAATATTAATTTTTGGAATTCAAAATACTCCTTATTATAGGGATCTTTTTGAAGCAATATAGATCAAACTAAAATATGGAAACTTTATACTCTAGTTACATTCCAATAATGTTTTATCAAAACTTTGTAACATAATACTCTTGTACTTCCAAGTTTCTTAAAGTAAATATATATAGTACAATATATTCTCTTCTTACCTATGTTTCCAAATCATCTAAAAATATAGAAATTAATTATATAAAAACTCCAATCATGTTGCTTCAAAGTTCTATAGCATGAAATTCTATTTTTCCTAAACTATCATCATATTTCTAAAATACTCATAAATGAGTTTTCTTTGAAACATGCATGATTTTTATCAATATAATAATATATAATTCTTTGAGATGATTTCCTTCATATTATTTAAACTCTTTATATCATAAAGATGTTTTTTTTTTTCAAAGACATCTTCACTTTTCTAAAAATATGAATCTGTCGTAATAAGGAACCAAAATTGCTCTATAGCATAAAACCTTTAAAATAATAGTATAAGAAATTCTATTTAAGCATTTTGTAGCATAAAGTATGTATTTTTATTTTATATAGATTAATATATATATCACACACACACGTAAAATTTCTTGAATCAAATGGAAGAGCATCATAAAAAAATTAGATTTTTATAATATATTTATGCTTACCATCATCGAAAAATGCCGCCAGCAGCTTGCCGGTGATGGAAAATAGGAAGCTCACAGGATTAAGACAAGGCCAGACAACCATATTTCAAGTCCTGTTGGCCGCACTTCCAACAATCCCCGCTCAAAATCCAGCTACCACGAGCTGAGAACATCATCGCCGGCTTCAGCCACACACGATGGCATAGGAAGGATAGTTAACCGAGTTAAGAGCAGCTCAATTACCATTCACTGTGAACTGCTCCTTCGCGTATAGGACTATTGCTCCACTAGACATGGCTCATAGTGGCAACGATACCTTGCGATGGCCCGCGTTGCACGACAATAGCGATGCACGGTAAGGGATGCTAGAGGAAAGAGGCTGGTGAGAAAGAAGAAGAAGAAAGAAGAGAAGAGGCGCTTGAGAGGAGAGAGCTGGCAGTATTATAAGAGAGACAAAGCCTACTTTTTCCAAAAATAAAGGCAGAAAGAAATGTGTGCTGGTAAGAAAAACCAACAATCATATAAAAAAAAAGCTCGGGTAGCGAAAGGGAAAACTGGTGGGAGAAGAGAGAAAGTGGCTTTGGGATTTTATCCCATGCTTCTCATATACACTATAAGCTCATTCCTCACCAAATCTTAGCCTTCCCTCTTTTAATACATGCATAATAATTTATATATTTATTATAGCCTAATAAATTTAAAGGTTTTAAAATAATTATTTCAAAATTTCACAATTCTTAAAATTAATTTATAAAAATATAAATAATTTATTTCATAAATCCTTTGTACCCATGTTTACTCAAATTATTTTCAACTTTCACCATTCCCAAAATAATTCATCAAAATACCCATAAATTATTTTATGAATTCTCGCATTCATAATCACCAAATTATTTTCAATTTGTAGGAATTCCTTATAAAATTATTTCAAACTAATCATAAATTAATAATGGCCGTGTAAATAAATAGATTTCAAATATTATCATAAGTATCATTTTCGATACTCTAGAACTTTAATATAGAAAAATAAATTTAAAATCAATATTAACTCAATAAATAATTTATCCACAATCTTGAAACTCATGTAACTTTATATTTAAATCAGGGATATTATAAGGCATCTATTAGGCATAACCTTATCATATATGAAGATTTGTGAATGTCAACATAAAATTCATCACTTCCTACAAAAAGAAGAGAATGTCCTATGTTATCTTATAAATCACAAACTAAAAATCCCTGGCCAAGGTGTGGTGAAATAAAATTTTTTTTTCTGAATTTAACATAATAATTCATGAATTCTAAATTGGATACATAATAGTTGAATGACTAGGGCTATAACTAACAACCATGCCCTATGTTCAATCGAGACATTGTATAATGAAAGAGTTGTATTGTATGGTAATTACAACTGAAAAGGTTCATTTTTGGAATCCACATTAATTAGTTCATGGCATGTAGTTAGATGTTAATCATGAATTTCAAGATTTAAAGTTAATGAGATTAATTTTAAATATAAAAATAAAAAAGATTTTAATTTAATCATGGCCCATAACTAGTTTAATAATAAACCTAAAGGGTCACACAGATAATATTAAATATATCCATATTTATTTATTTAGAGAGAATAATTCAATTATGAGATATTCAATAATCTAACTATAAGATAGTTGATGGAGAAAGGAAATAAATAATGAAAAATAAATAAATAATTTATTTAATTATTTATTTTATTAATAATTTCTAGAATTAAATAATAAATAAATATTTCATTTATTAATTTACTTCATTAGAAGATATTCTATAAATAAATAAATTGTTTATATATTGGGCAACTTTTAAAGATAATATTTATTTTGATTAGGATTCCTAAAAATTCTATTAGAATTCTAGTAAGAACCTACTCGATAGGTACTATTATTGTGAAATTCGAGATTACATCATATGCAAACACAACAGAAGTTAAAGGATTTTAATTAATTTGAATTTCTTTCCTAATGACTATTCATACAATTAATTCAATTTATAAATATATAATCAAGGGGAAAACTATTTTACCTTTCTACCAATTGTATGTGTTCTAAAAATTTAATTAATAGATGTAAATGTGCCTCCTATAAGGTTAATCCACATGATTGGCCTCTTTATGCTAACAATGGTAAGTAGCGATTATAGAGAAAAATGGAGAATAGAGGGTAATTTTTCATGATTAGCTCAACACATAAGTACACACATATTGGTGGTTGATTTGTTATTCTTAGGGTTCTCTACAACTCTTATAGTCCTTCTTTTATAATCATCTCATGTTATCAAATAAGTTCCTCCTAGAATTGTAACATAATTTTTAAGAATCCTAAGTAAAATAAGTGACACCTTAAAAATTACCTAATAAATAATTTATTTATTTATTTATAGGATATTTCTTACAAAATAAATCAATAAATAAACTCTTTATTTATTATTTATTTCCAAGAAGTATTAATAAAAATAAATAAGTAAATTATTTGTATTTATTTTTTCTCCTATCAACCATCTTATATTTGAATTCTCCATTATCTCATAATTGAAGTATTCCCTTTAAATAAATAAATATGGGTACATCCAATCTTGTTAATTTAAAATAGTAGTAGGTTATGTTAAATTAAACTTTTTTAATTTAATATTTAATATTTAAAATTAACCTCATTAATTCTAAATCCCAAAATTCGTAATTAACATATAATAATATGTCATGAATTAGTTAATATGAATTCTAAAAATGAACTTTCCCAGTTGCAATTAATATAGAGTACAATCCTTTATCATATAAATAAAAAATTTACATCATTATACTAGATCATCCTAAAACATGAAAATTAGCCTCACATAAAATAGAGACAATAAATCATAACATATCTCTAAATATATAATGAAACTATCTCCAAGTTATGCAAAATTTGATTTCACATGAAACTAATAACATAAAAGCATTAAGCACCTTTGACAATCCATGAAGTGAACTACACGTCTTTCTTTGAAAATTTTGGTTTGACATTAAACCAATAACATGAAATCATTATCCCTTCTCAAATATACGAAGTCATCATACAATTATGTAAAAGCTACCTCCCGTTATGTATAAAGTTACTTATGTTTTGAGATATACATATATTTTTTAACATCACAAAACAAAGAAAAATTAATGATAGCATCTCATGCCATCCTAAATTGAATTTTAGCATGATCACCTCTGATACCACTATTCAATACCATTTTTGCAAATTGATGTTACACATCGCCTCTTTGTAGTTAGGTGCCTTTCCAAACCACATCTCACATGGTATTTAAAGCATTAATATAGAAGGAACCTAATTTAGAAGATGAATAGAAATTTCTAGGGAATAACCTAAAAAGATATAGGAAGATTAATTAAACTTATTATAGACTAAACTATATCTAATAAAGTTTGATTTCTTTTTTAAAAAAACTTTATCAAGCTATGGGTTCCTGGAGGAGTCCATTATGAAATCTCATTCTTTTTTAGATGATCAAGGCATTTGACATTCAAGTATTCACCTCTTCGATCAAAATGAAGGACTTTAATGATTTTATTTATTTATTTCTCCACTTCATATCCGAATTTTTAAAAATTTTCAAAGGCTTTAGATTTATTATACATAAGAAACACATACCCATAATTAGGATAACCATTGGATGAAGTAAGAAAAGCCTCTTCGGGCCTTAACATTTAATGGCCCACACATATTTGTGTAGATCAAATCCAAAACATTAGAGGCTTGTTCCATTTGTCCAACAAGTGGTGACTTAGTTATCTTTTCTTTTAAATAGGATTCACTATTTAATCCTATTCTTTGATATATGTCCAAGTCTATGATGCCATATTAATGCATAATTTTTATTATTATGTTTCCTTTTATTACATTTTTAAAAGGCATAACATGGATTCTTCATATTCGATACTTTCTTAAAGTTCCAGTATAATATAAAATGTTATTCTTTTCAAAGAACATTCTCCATCATTTATTTCAATGGTAAAATCTTCCCTTTCTAAAACAAAAATAGAAATAATGTTCTTTATTATATTTGGAACATATAAACAATCATTTGTAATTAAAGTATAGTCAAAATCCAATACTAAAGAAATAATTGCTACAACTAGGAAATAGAGCAAAAGTTGCTACAAAGAAACAAAATAAAATGAAACATCGAATCATTATCTCCTACCATGCATAATGTTATTACCTCTACTTATGCAAAGAAATAGAATAAAACTTGTGACTTGTGAGATGGATTTTCTTGAGATCATAATTTGGTGCTTCACGTTCATATGAAACTAGTTTTTATAAGTAGATGTAATTAAAAAAATATACATATCTATTATATTTCAAGATAAGTTAACCTAATGAGAATAGGATTTCTTTTATATGTTTATTTGATAAATATATTTTATCTATATTTTATATATTTATTTATTAAATATATACTTTATATCACACTTTATATTTATTTGATAAATATATATATATATATATATGCCATTATATTCATTTGATAGGTATATTTTATTTTATGTGATGAAATTCATGATGGATGATTATAGTTTATTCCATGAGTTATATTTTTAAAATGAGGCCTGCATGTCTTCTTTTCTCTAATCATTCAATAGTTGTATTCTTCTCTCCCTAAAATGTACCTTTCCTTGGATATTGACTAAGGTTTCTTGTTTAAAAGATGTAAATAGAATTTGACAAAGGCAAACAAATTTTTCCCTATCAAAATGGAGTGGATAAGCATAGATGAAGGCCTATGGATGCATGGGATGCATACATAAATTTTATATTCCCTAGGAATAACATTTTACTTTTATAGCTTATGTGAAAAGCCCATAATCATTCATGGTAGTTATATTTGTTATTAATGCATGAGATGCATGTTAATTCAAAATTATAGGATAATTTGAATTAAACAATTATAAGGCTTAAATTAATTTAAAAACCCTCCCTTGAAAAAGTTTCAAATACATTAAATATGAAGTTAGAAGTGAAATAAATCAAAGAGTTTGATTAATCATAGTTTTCCATTGTTGGTAATTAATATGAGATTTTATCATACTTTACATATATCACCAATAATATTTAGGGTATGTAAAATATAAAAATTATATTAATTTTTTTATACATAGTAATATTCATAGGGTGTTTAATCTTAGTGTTATTGTTAATAGTATTTAAGGGGATTGATGTTAGACATACTTCTGTAGAAATGATGGGTCTAACTTAACATGAATTGGTATATAAGGCTACCAATGGTATTCAATTTTATGTTAAATCTGAGGATAAATAATTTAAAGGTTACATCAGATGTAATTGATAAGAGTTATCTTCTTTTTGAAATTATTGAGGAATTGTCAATAATATTTGGATTCATGATAATTTCAATTAGGCTTCAAACATACTAGATTGCTTTCCAACAGAGGTTTCCAAACCTTATCATGAGGGTGAGAAAATATGATTAAAATAGTGGGTAGAATGTTTGTATTAGAAATCCTAAATATAATAATATTTTTAATCAAATAGCGGCTTATTTTATTTCATTTTATTATAATTATGTCCAAAAGATAAAGAACCCACTTTCTTCAATACTTACTTGGTTATCCTTGTATCAAATGCTAAAAAAAAATCTTGTATCCATTGTGGAAAACTTGGCCATTGGAATAGGAAATGTAATGTTTACTTTACAAAATTGAAGCAAAAGAATTCTACTTCAAATTTCTCTCTTATTGAAGTTAACCTTTCGATTAATGATGCTTCTTTGGTATTAGACATTAGATGTGGATCTCACATTTGTAATGATTTGTAGATGATAACAAGAAGTAAGCAATTAACTAAAGGAAAGTTATTGATACGACTAGAAAATGGAGTAAAAGTTACTGCATTAACTATAGGAACTATTTCTTTAGTATTGGATTCTAGCTATACTTCAATTTTGAAAAATTGTTTATATATTCTAAATATAATAAAAAAATTAGTTATGTTTCTATTTTAGACAATGAAGGTTTTATTTTTGAAATAAATAGTGAAAAATGTTACATGAAGGAGGATGGTGTTTTATATTGTATTGGAACCTTAAGAAATAATCTTTATACTATTGAATTTGCTAAATCCAGTTATGCCATTAATAAAGTAAACAAAGAATTCATAATAATAAAAATTATGCATTATATGACATCATAGACCTAGATATATACCTAGTAATAGGATTGGCAAGTGGGTTATTAATGGTTCGTTAAATCTTTTATATCTAGAATCATTACCAATAAGTGAATCCTATCCAAGAGAAAAAAATGAGTAAGTCACCATTTGTTGGATAGTGGAATGAACCTTTAATGTGTTAGATTTGATTCACATAGATGGAAATGGGCCACTAAATGTTAGGATCCAAGAAGGCTTCTTTAACTTCATGACCTTTACTGATGATTCTTCTAAGCATGTGTATGTGTTTCTTATGAAAAATAAATTTGAAACCTTTGAAAAGTTCAAAGAATTTAGATATGAATTGGAGAAAGAAATAAGCAAAAGTATTAAAGTTCTTTGATCCAATCAAGGAGGTGAATACTTAAGTGTTGAATTCCTTGATCATCTAAAAAAGAATGAGATTCTTTTATAGTGCACTCTTCTAGGAACCCCATAGCTTGATGGAATTTGTAAAAAATGAAATTGAACTTTATTAGATATAGTTCAATCTATGATGAGTTTCACTAATCTTCCTGTATCTTTTTAGGCCTGCGCCTTACAAACAACTACTCATATTCTAAATTGGGTTACCTTAAAATTAGTGCCTAAAGCATCATATGAGATGTGATTTAGAAATGCCCCAAGCTATAAATATCTGAAGATATAGGGTTATCATGCCTATGTTAAAAGACTAGTGGAAGATAAATTGGATAATAGATCTAATAGGTGTAAATTTGTAAAGTATCTAAAAGACTCAATTTAATACTATTTCTACCATCCTCTTAAGCAAAAGCTATTTGTCTCAAGAAATGTTACTTTCTTAAAGAGAGTGTTTCTCTTGAATAAGCATGATAAGAGTTTGGTAGATCTTGACAAAATTCAAGAACCATAAGTTGATATCTAATAACTTATGGAAGTTGAAACTCAAACTATTGTAACATAACCTTTGCATAAATCTAAAAAAGCCTCTAAGCTACCTGAAAGGTATACTCTTTTGATTAAAGATCATAAAGATCATCTTCAGTTGGATATAGATCCATTGACTTATGAAAAAGCAAGATGTGACATTAATTCAAGAAAATATTTAGAAGCCATGAGAACTAAAATGAATTCCATGTACACCAATACACTATGGATGTTAGTAGACCCACTAATGGCTATTGTACCCATAAGTTGCAAAAAGGTTTATAAGCTAAAGCTTAGTGCAAATGGTAAAGTAGAGACTTATAAAGCTTAATTGGTAGTAAAAGGCTATACTTAAAGATAAAGAGTTGATTATAAGGAAACTATTTTACCAATGGTAATGCTTAAGTTCATTCAAATTTTACTTGCTATAGTAGCATATTTTGATTATAAAATATGGCAAATGGTTATGAAGACCACATTCCTTAATATTGAATTATATATGACACAACCTAAAGGATTCAAATCAAATGGTAATAAGCAAAAAGTCTATAAGTTGTATAGATCCATTTATAGATTAAAATAAACATCATGAAGTTGGAACATTTATTTTAATGATGCAATTAAAGAGTTTGATTTCATCAAAAGTCTATTGAACCTTATGTTTACAAGAATGTTAATGAGTGTAGTTAGTATTCTAGTGGCTTACATTGATGACATGCTACTCATTGGGAATGGTGCGGGTATGTTGTAAGCAATAAAAGCATGATTGTCCACTAATTTCTCCATGAAAGATTTAGGTGAGGCATCCTATATATTGGAGATAAAGATCTCTAGACATAAATCAAATAGGATGCTTGGCATGAACTAAACAATGTACACAGAAAAGGTGTTGAAAAGGTTTAACATGGAAGGATCCAAGTGGAGATTTCTTCTAATGAGTCATGGAATTTTTCTCTCAAGGTTAATATTTTGAAAAACTCCTGGGGAGAGGAAAAAATGGTAATAATATCTTATGCATCTACTATAGGAAGCATGACATATGTTATGTTATGTATAAAGCCTAATATATCATATAGTATAAGCATCATAAGCAGATATCAATCCAATCTAAGTAAGGAACATTAGAACTTTGTGAAAGGGATTCTTAAGTAAATGAGAAGGACTAAGGATCTCTTCATAGGATATGGAAGAGGAGAATTGAAATTAGAATCCTATACAAATTCTAGTTTTCAATCTAATATGGATGACTCAAAGTTAACATCTAGTTTTATGTTTACCTTTAATGGTGGAACAATTTGTTGGAAAGTTCCAAACAAGAAATAATTGCTAACTTAATTATTAATATTAAGCATATTGCTACATTGATGCAAAGAAGGAAGCTATTTGGATGAGGAACTTCATCTTGGAATTAGAAGTCATTCTAGATATTATTGATCTAATAAGTATTTACTATGAGAAGAACAGAGGCATTGCACAAGAAAAGGAGTCAAGGTTTCATCGAAGATTTAAAAATATGTTAAGGAAGTATCACTTAATCCAAGAAATCATCAATAAAGTGATATTCAAAATGAAAAAAGTTACTTCATCAGAGAATATAGCAAATCCAATAACCAAGCCATTATCACAATACATATATAAACACCATCTCAAAAAGACAAGCATGAAATACTAGACCATTGGTGTTAGGATAGATAGGAGATTGATAAAGTTATGCCTTACAATCCAATTATATGTGATGTAACAAGACACTTGTTAAAATTTTCATTCAATCAATTATTAATAAAAAGAAATTTATTTCTTATAAATTATTTAATTATTATTTATATTTGATAAAGTCCAAAGATCAATATGGTTATGGAATATGGTTATGCATAGAAATGATGATTATGAAATATATTCCTTACAAGCCTAGATCTTAAAATGTTCATAGTAATAGATTTATTAGGAATAGATATTAATTACTAGGATAGACTAGTACATATGATGCATGCTCAAGTGAGAGGATATTTAATTTCATAAACATCAGTGTAGTAATACTAATGCATATATGTAAGTGCTTATTAGATGAAAAAGTTCATTAAGTTGACTAATTTAAGAATTCTTATATGGATAAGTCGAATTGGCATTCTCATGTTACAATGGTTCAAAGTTAATCATTTAACTTAAAGCTTCATGGAAATCTTATATATGGTATGTTGCACCTTAATGTTATCCTAATTCTTAGGAGTCATCTAAAGAACATATATTTTGATGGGATCATAGGAGAGGTAATCTCAAATAGCAAAACCAAGAGGATTAAGAATATACTTCAAGGAGCTAATGAGATACAACATTTAGGGCTAATTTGGCCATTTGACTATTTTAAACTTTAATTTGTGGACCTATTATGTTTAAGACATTATTAGGCCATTTCATGTGTTAGTAGTATTTTGCCTATTAATTTACCATTTTTACCTTATTTTATTTACCTTGTTGCTTTAATACATTTTATGATGCTTGATATGGGGCTCTAATTAGTGTGTTAGTTTTGGGCCCATTTAAGTATATTCAAGCCTATTTTAATTAGGTTTCATTAAAGCTATATAATAAAGCTTTTTGTTTATAGACAATTTAGATTTAACAATTTGATTAGATGGTTAGGGTTGACTTTTTTTTATGAGAGTGTGATTCTCTTTTTGATTCTTGAATGAACTTTTAGATGTATTAAAGGAATTGAACCTTTGTAGTATCTTTTCTCACTTATCAAAGGAAATTCTTCCTTTATATCATGATCTTTATCACTTATCACTCCCTTTCTTCACTAAGAGTGTGGCATGAATATCCTTCTATTTTCATTTTGATTAGTTGAATCTTGTGACAATCCATTATGAATTCTCATCTTTTAGTATTAGCACTTTTGAATTCTTATCATTTGATATTCAAAGCATTAGGTTTCCAAATTTTTAAGTTTAATTTTCTTAAATTTCCATTTTTGTTACAATTTCATCTTAATTTCTCTTTCTGCATATTTGCTTTTCCATTATATAGATATTTTTATATTGTGTTCTTGCTATGCAATTTCATTGTTTCCATTGTTTTAGATGTCTTAATTCCATTTTTATTATGTTATAAATTTAGTTGCATTTAACTTGTTAATTGTAATTCATCAATTTATTTTGATTCATTTATGCAATTCTATCATACTATTTGTGTCTTTGCATCATTTATTTTATGTTTATTTGACATTTAGTTTCACATTTTTCTATGTCATTACTTTGCTATTAAATTTTCTTATCAATTGCATCATTTTCTCAATTGTATGGTGTTTATTTTTCATATTACGTATCCAAATCATTTCATGCAATTATTAGCATAGATTTGTTGTTCAATTATTTGGTTTCATTTTGTTAGTCCACTTTAACCTACATAGGTTCCTTTTTTTAGACATTTTATTTTATTGTTAATTATCTTTATTAAGTAAGTGTTATTAGTTCCAAATAATTCACATTGTCATTCATTTTAATTTTTTACTATGCTATCAATTTTGTTTCATTCTTATTATTTAGTCCTAAGTTCATAAATTTCTACTCTCTGCCAAATTGCACTATTCATTTTCATTTGTTATTTCATTTGTTGCACAATTCATTTTCATTTGTCCCTATACTTTATCGAAAGCTATGCATTGTGGCAAAGCTATCACTGCGAGCTAGCAACAATCACAATGCCTACCAGGAAGAAACTCCAAGCAGTGACATGCAATGGACTGTTACATCTTTCATTTGGCACAATAGATGCTATTTCTAGTCGGTTACTACTTTACCATCATTGGTTCCACTAGTAACAGTGCTGTCACAAGTAAAGATAAATGCTACACCGTGCAGATTAGAAGTTACGCTTTCTCGTCAACAATTTGCTACTTTTCTAACATCGATCTAAGCATTTCTATATCATAAAAGTTCAATATTTCTTATGATTTAATGTTTAATCCAAGATAGTCCATTTTTATATATTTTGAGAAAAATAATAATGTCTTAAAAAATGAAAATGAGCTTTTTATGTAGAATGGCAAGGATAAAATTATTCTAGAATACTATATTATACTATTTAAATAATAGGTATATATATATATATATATATATATATATATATATATATATATATATATATATATATATATGTTTTCTAGAGAAATCGTATTGTAAATAATTTTAAATACATGATGGTGGGTTTTGAAAATGGAGTTTTTACATTATAGTTTGCTAGTATGATATAATGGGTGTATTTGGAACACTATGTTTTAATATTTAAGCAATTATGAATTATTTAAAGGAAATCCATTTAGATAATGTTGAGATATAAGGTAATGAAAAAGAAAAAGTTAATTTCCATATTGTGAAGCACTAAAATAATATAGTTAGAATATATATATATATATATATATATATATATATATATATATATATATATATATATATATGTATGTATGTATGTATGTATGTAACATTATATTTTTATACTCTAAAAGATATAAACTTGGTTCTGGTGAACCTTAAATGTGATTTGGTCCTCTAGTTATGATAGAAGAAAAAATAATGAAAAGTTAATGTATAGTTTCATGAGTGGATATTCTTATGGTGTAAATTTTTAATATTATTACGGTATTTAGAGATTGATTTAGGAAAACCTTCATTTATGAAAGCCTTGATTTCTTTATAGTGATTTTCAAAACATAAAATAGTAATGATCTAAGTTGGTATTGTTAGTGTATATGCCTTAAAACCAATCATATGGATGATTGTAAATTTCAATCATGTTATTTTAAAAGCAATTCTAATTATCATATTTATATATATATATTTTGCATAATATATTTAATTATGATAATAACCTTAGAATAATTATATTTTTAAATGTTCCTAATCATATATTATTGTGGTAGGTTACATTGATATATTAAGACTAGCATGTATGGTTACTTATATGAGATATTAAATCTACACATGAGTATAAGTTAGAGAACTTGTGTACTGGACTAACCTACCCTAAAAATATTACATGGATTGTTATATGAGTGTCATGAGTGATTCTTAGTGATTATCATTAATATAGTCATTTTACCAAAGATTGCCAGGGTTCCCTACATGCGAGTTCTACATTTTGATACTTCTCTATATCACTCATGGTTGAGTGAATGCAATGGTAGCTATTTGATGTGTCACATATTATGTGAAGGGATTTGTATGATCAAGATGGAATTTGTCCCTCCTATATAATAGGAATGATATTTGTAGGCCTTTTGATTAAATAAGGCTGAGAAAAAAACATAACCACATAACCATACTCAGATGGATTGAAATGGAATGTCAATTGTATTTGCTTTAGTTAGCTTAGTTAGGAATTAAGAAATCTTTGAATTAGGCTATACAAGAATGACACGGTTCATGTCTCGTGTTCAATCTAAATATCTAAGACAAAAAGGTCATAAATGATTATCACATGTATAGGTTTAGTCGAATTAATGACTTTCTCATTATTTGAGTAATAATAATGTGTTGCTAGACATCATTCATTATTTATGATCGTTAATACGATTTATGATCATTGCCAATATAATGAGAGTCTATACAGTTGCATACTTAGAACCTAGCGGATTTAAAATTAATGGACTAAATTATTTAGGCTTAGTATTTGGGAATTTTATGTTATAATTATAAGCCTATAGTTATACATAAAATAAAGCCCAATAGTTAGAGTTTTCTTTTCGCCTATTTAAATAAGCTTGTTAGGTGTTGATTCAATAATAATTCATGCATCTAATAACACACAAAGAACTCTAGCAGTTTTCTTGACTATAACCCTTAAAGAGGTATAGCTAGCACTGGAGGCAAAGGAGGAGAATTTCAATCAATGGCTATAGGATGTTCAATAGTGATTTGTTAGTTTGTGTAGATACCTTAGAGTTTCAACTAGGAGTAAGTTGAAAAGGTGATCAATGAATAAGTTTTCGAATTGTTTGTAGAAGGTAATGACAAAACTCTTATCCTAATCTAATCATTTCGCATGGATCCTTGGCTGGAATTGGTTAATATTCCACTGCAATTGTTTGGCTTCCGATTCCAACAGGTAAAATGATGTAAATAAAGTTTATTAGGGGCATTATATTTTAATAATTTTTTTACATAAGTTTAATACAAAAATCATTATATATAGAAAAGCCTATGTTGATTTTATAAGTTAACTATTCATGTATCATGATATAAATTTAAAACTAAGATAGTTAAGAAGAAAATATGGAATGTTTGTTTATCTATAAGTAATCCTTATAAATTGTGAGTAGGAAGAACATAGAAAAATAATCATTGATGTTTTGAAACTTCATGAAGTAAATGGATGACCCCACACAGTGAGTATATATCTCACCACAAAACTTTTATCTAGATAAAATATAATTTAAATATTGTGGATTGTGTTTTTCTTATTAATAGTACTGATTTCATATTCTTGTATATATATTTATACTCAAGTGTAATTTCTGTTCCATGGTATAAATAGTTATTGAGTGAATGCTAAATAATTAGAGTACACAGTAAAAGCATTGTGGTGACGATTCTAACTATTGATGAATTGTATTTGAGTTTCTATGATGTCTATATGTTATGGTCGTGTGAATGAACATAATGGCATTATATATATGTGTATACTATTATATGTTGAATATTGCTCCATGATGAATTAGTTATCTTGCACTAAAGGCTTTATAAATAATTATGATATCAGAGCTAAACTCTCTTGTGCATAACACTTGTGAATCATGCCTGTAACTCCCTTACTTAACAACACCTTAATCCTCATTTAATAGGTAATTAACGCATACTAATTTGCCTTCTACTCTAGGCTAACTCGCAAAACCATGAATTTCTGTATCTCATACACTTTAGGCAAGGGTCATGTGATTATACAACAAGTTCAACTTTACAAAAATATACATCCATCATTTACAATATCACCAACTATACAATTATTTTTGATATACAACTTCAAAATATTATTGTCCTTTATCATGAGAGCCTTTGGAAGCATCACCTGGAATGGTTAGTAACAATACAGAAAAAAACATAAGAAACAAAGTTTCCCAGTAGCTAGCTATTGCCATAAAAACATATCAAGCCATTCCAGATCCTTACGCAAATAAAATATACGTTTCGCAATCAATTAATCATTTATCATCATATCCAATACCATACTATTGTAAGAAATATACACTACACACAGCAATCATCAAGCCCATTCAAGGACTTATATCAATATCTAGATGGCCATCACAGATAATCGTACCTAGGCCTATATACAGCATCACGCTGTCTTCCCGAGGTATCGGGCCATAGGTACCGCACACTTGTCATCCCCGGGGAACTCGAGCCATAGGCCTAACACAGTATTTTACTGTCTTCCCGGGTTTTGCACACAGCAATTTCATACACATTCCGTACAATGGCATAAAATACAGAAAATTATGTAAATAGAAAACGAGGCTTAAGGATAAAGCTAGCTACCTTTTATCAGCTTCCAATAGTGATGTTTCCTTTGCCCTCACTTAACAACTTCTTTACAATTCCCCTTGCCTTTCCAAGTTGTCACTTCTTAGTCTATACAAATACACATCATGGTTCTTATTAGAACATCATCATTTTCCTTAAACCTCATGTATTCTTTACTTTCTCCACTTAATTAAATGCATACTTAGTTGCTCTATATCTTGTTTTCAAGCCTTGAAATGACACATATGAACATTAGAAAAGGATCCAAAGGCAAAACCATGCAAATCCTGAAGAAATCAAGCTAAAAAGTTCACTTAACAAAGAACACGGGGGTCCCATACCCCGTGTTCAGGGCCGTGTTTCTCACTGGATGGCTTCAAAACTTCACCAGTTCATTCAGAGAAGAACACGGGGGTGAACATGGGCCGTGTTCTACCCCGTGTACTTTACTGCCCTTCAGTCCTGAGATAAACACGGGGGGTGTTGCACCTCGTGTAGCACACTGATCAGCTTCGACGAGGAACACGGGGTACAACACGGGTCGTGTTCTACCCCGTGTACCTTGCTGATCCTCCGAAAATACTTTAAACACTAAAACTCCTTCCTTCCTTCTTTTCCATATAATGGTTTTAGCTTCTCAAAAGGGAAAATGCACACAAACACCTTCACAACTCAAAGTTTCATCAATTTAACCAAGTTCCACACATATCATGCCAATACTACACATGCACCATTATGCCTCTAAAACCCAAGTATGTACATCATGGTTTCTTGCTATTTTTACACCAAACCAAAGCCATAAATCATCATAACAACATCTAAAACACCATTAAACATATTCAAATCATCCTAAACTCCATGTTCAATCACCCTTGACCACACCAACATTAAAATCTCAAGAAACTAAAAAGAGTACTTTAAAGAGCTTTTAGAGGAGAACATTTTTAGCTCTTATTGCAACTTGAGAATCCTTACTTAGAGTTCACCAAACTTAATCAAACTTGGGCTTTTCTTTAATCTAAGCACACCAATGGATAGAGCTTGATGAGAAGAGCAACTTTCCCTTCTACCACTTAGCTTGAATCTTAGTATTTTTAGGTGAAAAAGCTAAGAGAAACTTTCTCTCTCTTCCTTCTCTCTCTCTCACACGTCCAAGCTTGCTTTCATGGAGTTGCTGCAGCTTTTGGAGAAATGGAGAAGAGGGTAGGGTTTTCATGAAGCTTCTAGGGGCATTTTGGTCCTTTTTAAAATTTTCAAGGGTATTTTAGTCCTTTTTCACCAAAAGTAAGGACAATTCTTGCCATTTCTTCAAATAAGGACACTTGTCCATAAGTCTATTGGCCACACTAAATAAAATTACATATTACATCCCAAAATCTTGGTTATTCATATTAGATCCCAAATCCTTAATTATTTACACTTTAACCACACCCGATTCTGCACTTTTGCAATTTAGTCCATAGGGTTTCTGTCTGTTTAAAATTCCTTACATTGTCAAACTTAAACAACTTCCTTTTTTAGGATTTTCTAACCTCCTCTGATCATTCATACTATTTAGAGAAATTAATTCTTTTCCTACTACCCTTTTTCCTTCAAAATTTTATTTACCTTTGCACTTAAGTCCCTTCAACTTAAAATTCACCCACCAAACTAATTCAATCATGCTCTTCATTTCCACAGCCTTAGAATTTAGAAATTCAAATAATAGAATTAAAAATTCGGGACATTACAATGCCAATAATGATATTGGAAGTGTGTGGATGGTGATGGAACAATACTATGAAAGCTAAATGGAAAATTCTCAGCAGACAATTGTGAAGGATATATGATTGATTTTAGAGCTAGATAGGAAATTCCCAACAAACTATATGAGAGTGATATAAGAATAATTAAGAAATAAAAAAGATGGATGCATGCACGATTATTTCAAATAACTACATGATGTGATATAATGTTATGTCATGACCTAATTTCTGGCATCTTAACTGGTGTGAGGACATTTAACTAGTATGATTCTACTAGCAAAAATGTCTTTACAAGCCTTTAAAAGACTTTTGACACTTACTGCTTATCTGTACTTCTAATAATAATAGACATTTATGAAAAATAAAATTTGCTGCACATGCACTTTGAAAATTAAAATATAATTTACATATAGAAAAAGAGTTGTACTAAATTTTTGAAATTTTACAAAGATACAAAAGCAATGTATAAATACTGAAGTAAAATAGATAAACTTCTAATTTGAATTATCTTGTAGCTCGACTATGTAGATAAGGAATATGGAGGCATGTGAAGGGCTGTGATGCAGATATCAATTATGCTAGGGTGGATCATTCTCAAAATCTATAAATAAAAAATTAACAACAAAGTATGTGAGTATTAACATACTCAGTGAGTGACTACACTTTTCCTTTTTTAGGGAGTTCTCATCTTAATAGATTAAATACATAGCAGTGAAAATGTAAAATGTAAATATGAAATAAGTATAGATTTGATTTAACTTTACTGTACCTAAGATAATCTTCCTGTGTAATAGATACAAAGATTTTTCTAACAAATGGCAATAGTTGATATATAAGTTTCTCCTTTTATTTTTGGTCCAGTCTTATTCCTTGCCACCCTATGCATTAAGCCTCCAATCTTTTCCCTCTAACATTTTCCACTCCTCTCTTTTTTTGCGAAGGATGTAAATCTCCCTTAGTGTATGCATAGAGTGAGTAATGTTAAGATGTCGGTCATAGTATCAATTACTCATTTCAAATTCATTTGGTATTCTAATATCCCTGATTTAAATATAAATTTATATGAATTTTTGGATTTGTGGACAAATTATTTATGACAATATTCAAATTTTATTCATTTTTGTATATTGTCATTAATAGTTCAAGATTTTTCTAAAATGAGTTTTAAAAAAGGATTTCCCATAAGTTGAAAATATTGTAATAATTATAAGAGTAAGGATTTATGAAATAAATTATTGTATTTACTAAATTATCTTTAAGAATTACTAAAGTTTGAAATAAATTCAATTTTTTAAATAGCTATTGTTAGTTTGAGGGTTGTTTAAATATTGTATGAGAATTTTTTTATAAATTAGAAATAATAATTATGAGAACAAAATTTTATGAATTAATTGCTGATAGATTCTATTTTGAAAAAATTGAGAGAAATAAAATTATTTACTTTTTTGAATTTAAAATATATTTATATATTAGCAAGGAAGGAAAATAATCAAATTCAGATTTTAATAAAGTACATTTGATAAAAATGGGCTTTGAAAATATATGAACAGCTAGATTATTTTATTTAAGATAGATGACTTAAAAGAAATTTAGAGCTGAGCTTATTAAAAGTGAGGAGCATGTAGCAAATTTCATAACTCATTTTAATTTTTTTTCACTTTTTTTACATATATTTCTAGTTTCTTATTTATTAAAGTCGGTTCCTTCTCTCTCTATTTTATCAACTTCGGTCCCCTCTTGTTGAGATAGTACCTCCTCCTTTTTATTTATTTTTGTGTGCTGCTTTTACTTATTTTCATTTTCGGGACAATTGCCCTTATTGATTTTCGTACATTTTTCTTTATTAAATTTGCTTTGGCTATTGTCCCATCCCTATTTCCCTCTAATTTTCTAAACTTCTCTTTCTTTTTCCCCCACCTCCACCGCCCCTTTCTCTTTCATCTGACTCAAGTTCTTGTTGCTGCTGTTTCTGGAGGACTTATCACCGGCGCTGCTAACTGTGGTTGCAAACGGCTTTTCTCCTAGCCTCAAGCTGAATACTATAGCACAGAGCACCGCTAATCGCGACAGACTTTCTTTTCCGGTGGACTTCTTTTTCATCTCCGTTGCTGAATTGCTTTCTTCGGTGGCCTTCTTCCACCGTGTGCCTGAGGTCTTTTTGGTAAGCTCGAGAGCTCAATCGAGTGCGGTGGAGTTGCTAATCGAGACTGAAGCAAAGGCGGTGGTCCTCTGCACTTTTTGGCGAGCTCTTCCACTTTCTGGCGACGGTGAGCTGCCAGAAGCCTCCTCTGGTGATGGTGAGCCAAATAGCGTCATAAAGTTCTAACTTTTATGTCGTTTTGCTAAATAATCCAAGATATCTATTTCTATACATATTTGCAGGAGAATTCTATGTTACCTCATGGGTTTGGAACCCATGGGGATGTGGCCAAAATTAAGTCATTGAATGAGTTAATCAAATTAATGATTTTACTCATCCAATGTTTTAAATTTGGCCACATTCCCATGGGTTCCAAACCCATGGGAGTAACATAGAGAGCACCTATTTGCAATATATACTGAAGCATAATAAAAATATGATTTCTGGTATTATAAAATACTAACAGAGGATAATTAAAGTTTATATAGAGCATCGGATGTAATATTTTTGGAAGATTTTAACTTGATTCAGGAAAAATCCCTTTTATGGGTATTTTGAGATATTTGATACTATTCTTGAAAAACAAGAAATTTGTGTCGTAAAATGTTAAAATAAAATGAATAAGGCCATCTAAAATTTTATATCCTAGTATTTTCAATGATAAATGTGTGATTTAGGAAACCTACAGTATGTATTTTGAATATTTATCAATATTTCTGGAAAATGAGGTTCTATAGCATAAAAAGTTACAACATTATACTTAAAGTATTTTAGAGAAGTACATTTCAATATTTCTATTGATGTGCCTTTAAATCAAAAATTGCATTTTGGAGAATATAAGGATATTACATTATGGATCATCAAGTCTTAATATTACACCTAAATTATATGGATTTGAAGAATTACCACTTGATGACATTTTCATTTTTACAAGTAGATACTTGGAAATAAAAAAAAGTTGATGAATTATAACATATTATACTTTAGATATGAAGTTATGATATCTGGGAAGAAGATAAGCGATGCCTCATGATTAAAATTTATTATTATAATTTTTAATTAGGAAAGCATGAAAGGATGATTTTGGATACTTCAAAATCTTAAAAAGTGAATTAACATTATCAAGTGCGTATATATCTCACAACTAATTGTTATTTTTATAAAAGATAATTTAAATATTGTGAATTGTATCTAATTATTAATAGTTGAATTTTATATCCATGCATGTATATTTGTACTCAAAGATAAATTTAGCTTCATAAAATAGGTACAATTAGTAAGTGATCAAAATGTGTAGCGAAAGTGTAGTAGTGGCAATAACTATTGATAGATTGTGATTAAACTCAATGACATTATATAGGAATGCCTATATTGCTATGTACTTGATATTGTTCAGTAGGGAAATTATGACTTTGTATTGCAATGTTATACATAATTGCGATGTGAGAGTTGAGCCTTTTTGTTTTTACTATTTGAGGATCATGTTAAGAGTGGTATTGAAAATAGTGAATGGTGATGGATAGTGTAAAAGTTAGATAGAGAATTCCCGATAAATCCTTATGAAGGATATTGAATTGATATGAGAGATAGATGAAATTTTCTTGACTATCAGTTGAGAAAAGTACAGAATTGAGCCTGATATCATAGAGTAGTAATATGTATGTTTATCATATTTGAATATATGATATCATGTAACTATTTGTTTTTGACTTCTACCAATAATGTGATTGTGATGATCTATTTACAATTGAGTCTTAATAGTTATTTGTGAGTGTGATGCTTACTTGGAATGAGTAATATATGATTTTGAATTCTAATAGAAAGTTGAGACTTCTATGATTGTGCTATAAGAAATAGAGTTTAAGTCACGGCAAGTGAACTCCCATTTTAGATCATAATTTCATATATTTTAAAAGTTTAGGAATTGGGTTAAATTGACCATTTGCAAAATATTGGTAGATATATGTTCATTGAGTTCTCGTAACTCATTCTATTGTATTATCAATGTTTACAAGCTAGGGTTAGCATAATTAAGCTTGTTACGTCAGTGGAGTCTAAGTTAAAGAGATTTGATAGTTAGGGGATTATTTTGGCTTACAATTAGAAATAAATAAATGATTGTGATGATGATTTTGTGTATGATGTCTTGAATTGATTGTACGTGTGTATGTGTAAAACTATATTGTCCTATGTGTATGTCGAATTTATTGTAACTAAAAATTTGTAATTTTTGAATTATAAGATATGTGGTCCTCGTGAAGTATTAAAAGATAAAGGAAACTTTGTTTGTTTTCCAACAAAAATTTTAAAATAAAAATTTCAAGTTTCTTTGAAATTTTGAAACTTCCATTGAATAGAAAGAGTAAAGAATAATAAAGTTTATGGAAACAGGTAATGAGACACATATTAGTTATGATCAGAAGTGAGTCGTGACAAGTATGATTAAAATATCAACTTTGCTATAAAACCTAGTTACGTATATATACTTTTATATTTTATCAATTCTTGATAATATGTTTAAAATAAGTTATTATCAATCTTCCAACAAAATTTTCTATTTTCATGTAATCAATTTCTTAAATCATATATTATAGCATCCAAGGGTAATGTATACAACTTCTTTATTCATATGAATAACAACATATAAATTACATAAATAATTAATAACATGGTTGCATCCATCCTATGTAATCAAATACATTCCAATATCTTTACAATTGCAATTCTATTTACTTGTATATGTATCATGGTTTAGCATCTTTAAAGGCCTTCAAATCAACTCAAAATTTTATCAAAATTTTTTCCAACTATTCCAATATCATATTAGGCATGAAATATTAATTATTTCACAACATTAATTTTCACAGGTATTGTTCACATAGAACCCAAATGAGAATTTTAAAAATAAGGTAGTATGTACATACTTGTAATTCAAGTCACTTTTCATCTACCAAATGAAAGTCAATTGCTTTCAAATTTTGCTAAGACATTCTTAATACATAAAGATTAAATTAAGTTTTGTACAATTAATTTCATGAATTCACCATGCACTAAGAGTATGGATTTAAGATTGCCAAATTTGAATAACATTGAAGTTGTAAAATTTAATCAACCATTTAGGTAATTAAATTCACTTCAATTGCCATCATTTTTTGACAAAGATTAATAACATCCTAAATAGCATTCTTACAAAATTTCATAATTTTTCTCAATCATTTAATGCCTTAAAATTTGCAAATTTGAGATTGCACAGAACAAGATTCTAAAATTGGTAATTTTGGATGTTTCACTTCTAATTTAGTTTTTCATGCATATAAACATTTTCAAAAATTTCTAATTTCATCTATAATAATTATAACACTAAATATGACTTTAAAATGTTAAAATTTAAAATTAAAAAAATTCTAACCATGATTCCAAAAGAAAATAGAAGCACACCATGAAACTTTCCCAACACCACTTTAGTCCTAATATTCTTTGATGCTTATTTCTTGAAAAAAAAATTTACAAACCATTTTCAACTCATTTCAAAACTATAATACTAACATAATATGATCATAATAACATTATATAGCTCCAAAGTCCAACCATTTAGCATCATCACACATATTGCATTTATAATGACAATTTCATCAAATTTCTTCATCTATTTTGAGAGAACTCAATAGAATATGGGTAATTGTTACTCACATTCTTAAACTTGTAAAAAAGTCTTTGAATAGTACAAGAATAACTCTAATGAATAAATCAAGTTTTAGAAGCTTACGAGAAGAATTAGTCATGAAAATATGAAGAAAGGTAAAGAAAACTCTAAGTTACCTTGCTAGAATTGAAGAGCCAAGTTAGAAAACCTCTTGAGTTATGTGAGGAAATTGAAAATCCTTATAAAGGAGGCTGGAGGGTGCACTTTTTTTCTGGTTTGTGGGTTGCAAAAATGCGCAAAAATTTACTCTAAAATCCTATATATATAAAACATTAAAACCTTAAACTTCCAAGGTAAGTTTTCTTGTTAGAAAGTGGTATAATTCTCCTTCATGATGGGTAATGGATGGGATCATGTTTTTGTTGCTTAAAATCAGAAGATTTTTTCCCCAAATCCAATTAAAATGAGTAAAATATATTGCTTTAAAAAAATTACTAACAAATGCCCTTCGTTTTGTAATTATTTACCAAATTACCTAGGATTTTCTACATATTTAGGCCTTGCTTTTGTAGGCCTAAAATTTTCTAGTTCAAAGGTCATATTTAGGCTAAAAAATACTAAATTAAATCAGCCCAAATAATTTAGGATGATTTATTACAAATTCAAGCTCAATCTCTAGATTTTCGGATTAATCGAGTAAATTTTCAATTATCAAAGGACTTAATTTCCTATCAAATTTCTATAATATTTTTCCAAGCTTAATATTGGGCTTTTTATGGAATTTTCATCCATACTAATGCCTAATATAAATTTGGCAAAAATTTCAAATAGATATATCTTAGATCTATCTCTACAATTTAGCCAAATTTGACTTGATTTTATTATTGAGTTTCTATTAAGGTACTTTCCTATTCAAATTTTCTTAATTTTTTTTGCTCTAATGGGGTATTATATGTTAAAACTTTACTTGTAACTGAATATCATTGTTTGAAATGATTGCCAAAACTTGATGTGACTATAGTGATTGTTTGTATTCATGTCTTAATGGCTATTTATGAATGTGATGCCTACATGAAATGGATAGTATATGATATTGAGTTCTAATGGATAGTTGGAACACCTATGATTGTGATATGAGAAATAGAGTTTAAGTCATATGTAAGTGAATATCCATTTCAGCGCAAGGTGGCACATATTTCAGAAATTCAAGAAATAGGTTTGCTAATATTTTCTAATTTATTATATAATTAACTTGTGATTATTATATATATATAATTGATCACCTACAAGACAGTGGTAGATATATGCTCATTGAGTTCTTATAACTTTCTCTATTTTATTTTCAATGTCTTCAAATTAAGATAAATGCCTTTAAGTCTTGTTACATTCATGGAGATTCAAGGCTATCTTACTAAAAGATTTAACAATTGGGATTAGAATCAGTAATAAAGATAGAAATGTGCTAAATCATATGGTGTTGAATTGTTGTATTGAAGTTGTATAGTATTGTATGTATGATTGATATTGGTGTTTTTGAAAAAAAATATACAGGTTTTATACTTTAGGGCATGTAGCCCTTAAGAAGTATCTAAAAATAAAGAAGATTCTATTTGTTTTTCCATAAAAATTTACAATGAAAAATTGAGTTCCCCTAGAAATTTGAAACCTCTTGTTGGATAGTTAAAGTAGAAAATGTTAAGGCTTGTGGAAACTAAGTATCGAGATTAATATGCATGTCTCAATGCACCAAAATTATTTTAAATTGGTTTGTTAAAGAAATAATATAGAAAAGTGGCACAACCAAGTCATACCCCTAATGATCCCTTAATTTTATCTTTTCTAAATCAATTTGCAACAATATTCCTACAATTATTGAATTATTCATGCAATGAAAATGAAAGAAACTAATGCAAACATAATGTAAATGCAACAAAATAGAATGCTGTAATAGAATAAATGTAATATACTGTATACTATATGCTGTATGAAAACTTATATAGAATATAGAATGCAAGATTGGGGGCTTTGCACAAAATTAAACAATGGAAATAACTAAACAAATATAAACAGAGGAAAAATACAAAAACAAAAAAGAATTCAATGTAAAAAGACAACCGATTTAAGGAATTGAGAGCTTTAAATTGAATTAATCATATATTAATTAAGATTTGACTTTCCTAACAAATTCTTTAACCTTGAATTACTTGGAATCCCTGCAATAATTCATGAATCCTACGCTAGAAAATCATTTAGGATGATCAATTAAGATTAGCCGATTAAGTAGTCGCTATAATCTTATTGGTTAGATCGAAATTGATTTAATGATAAAATTCAGTTAAATTAAAAAATTAAATTAGAAATCTCTAAATTAATCCCTCAACCCTTTGCTCTTATGTGTAAAGTTGTAATTTATCAATTATAATTTCATATCAAAATAACAAAGAATTGGAAATCACAAGGATGAACATTAATTATATTAAATCAACATTCAACACAAGTAATTTCAATAAATCAACATAAGTAAATAAGAAAAGAAGAAAATTTATTAAAAAAAATTGACATTATAATTCATAATCTTATAATCCAGTGGAGAGAGCTTCAAACTCCTCAAATCAATCATGAGTTTAATCTTCCATTGAAGAACAAAAGAGAGGAGAAGAAGAAGAAAAAGAAGATTTTCTATTCTTGAATCTATGTAAAAGTTTGAATAGTCTAATGAGTTTTCCTTATTTATTTGATCTAATTAGTTTAAAACCTTATTGGACTTGGATTGTATGACTTTGAGGATTACAATAATAAGACCTTCTTAATTTTTAGTAGCCTAGACCTAATTTTAACAAGATAATTAAATCCAATAGTTACATTAGTGAATTCCCACAGGTTTAATTTCCAACAAATTTTTTACCATGAAATTAATGTAATTTGGATAAATCATAAACATCAAACTTGTAGGCCTAGTTTTTATGAGAATTTGGCCATTAGTTTCAAGTTAATTGGACCTCTATAACTCTAGATATAGCCCAAAAACAGAGATGAGTTCAGTTAGGATAGAAACACGACTTCAACTTCTCAACTACATATGATTCCCAAAACATCTGAACTGGACTTGGGTCAAAGCACAAAAGTTGTAGTTCTCTCTCTAAGAAAGATCACATAAATTCAACATCCAAAACTCAAGATATAACTGAAAAATAGAAATAATGTTAAAATCCAGCATTAACCAAATAAATTTAGAATATTATAAAATTAATCACAAATTATAAAATAAGGCTTAATCAATGAAATTAAGCAAATGTAATACTTAAGAGTTATAAAATAGGAGAAGATAAAATTGTAAATATTTTTCTTATCAAATTCCCCCACACTTATTCCTTGTATGTCCCTAAGCAAGACACAACTTTATTTAAAAGTAAAAGAACAAAAGATTTTACTTTCCAAAAACTTCAAAATCATAAATCCACAAGCAAAAATCAAATAAAAGCTAGCAAACTTGGAACTAACTAATATAGTAATTTCATTCAAAAAGAGTAGATCAAATTAGTGGATTCTTACAAACTTCACTCTCTAACTTTCAAGTGTTTAGACTAGTATTTCACTCAAGTTCATTCCATGAAATTTTCTACCATAAGCTTGCTAATTATCTAATCTTCACTATTCAAATCACATGCACAACACAAATTAAAAGGACTTTATTCTAGGTTGTAATAGGGCTAAGGAAAAGGAAAGAAAATTAAGGATATGAGAGGTTAGAAATTAAAGAAATTAATAGAGCACTTATATGGGCAATTCATAAATAATTACAACTCAACACATCAAGCTAAATTCAATTCAAATACTCACCAACTTCTTTATTTTTTTCCTTTTTTAATTAATTTTTATTTTCTCAAAAAAAATTCTTTTTTTTATTCAATTCAATTTTTTTAATCTTTTTTTCACTTTTCTTTCTCTCTCTCTTTTTAATTTTTTTTTCATTTTCTTTCAATCAACCTTTGATGACTTTTCACAATACATAAATTCACACAGTCCCACATTTGTTCAAGAGCCCATCTCATAAAAATTCAAATATTCTACTAATCCCTAAAGTTAGGTAAAAATATTTATTTTACATTAGAAAAATATGCTCATGGGTTAATCAGTGAAGAAAAGACAATAAAAGTTCAAGGGGGTTTAATAAAGGCAAAAACTTCAAGATTAACTTTATAACTCTAGCTAAAACAAAGAAAGAATGCTTTTATCATGTTTGTATATGAATGGGCAAAATGTAATCTTAAAAAGATTCAAAGCAAGTTTTAGAGAAATAAATCATGGAAGAACATTACACAAGAAGGAATAAATTTTCAACATAAGGCTCAAAATCTCACAAGATAAGTCATGCTATCAAGTTCAATCTACCAATTCAAAATCCATTACTACATCAATCAATTTTAAGAAGTAAAATCATTTATTCAATCATGTTATGAATCTTACCTAACTTTAGTTAGATCCTACTTATGAAAATGTAAAATCTCAATTTATGGAAAGCAAGTAAAAATGACTCAAAACAACTTAAAAAAGTGAAAAATAATTTTTTTATTTTTTTCAAATTTTTTTGAAGTTATTTTCTGAAAACATTGGAAAGTATTGGATGAAAAAAAATAAAGCATAAAGTAAATCATAAAATCTCTCCCCACACTTAAATTTTACATTATCCTTAATGTGAAGCATATTAATATCATAAAAAATAATATCAAGAAAGATAAAAGACATGTAATTAAAATAGAAGGGTAAGAGAAAGCAAATCTCAAAAGTGGCTTGCATTACTTCATAAGAAATGCCTTTCTTTAATATTTTTGGCTAAACTATAGCTTTCATTTCTTCGACTAGGATTTATATGAGGATTGACTACCTTATTTGCTTTCATAGTTCCAACTTTTACTTCATTCATCAAAGTGATGCTATGAAAAGTTAAATCATCCACCATAAGTTCTGCAAGTACTGTTCTTAGATCATTCTTGCTCCTTGAATGGTTAAAGTCATCTAGTAAAACAAATTCAACATGACCAATAAAAGAATTAGGATGATCAAAATGAAAGCCCTCATTTTCTTCTAAAGTGGAATCTCTTCTCTATCATTTTTTTCTATAATTTTTGAAGTAACATTGTTTTTATCACATAAAAATGCCCAGTATTATTCTTAGAACAAGTGCATTCATGATCATCGACACAATCCATAATATTAGAAAGTTTAGGGAATTCAATAAGCATTTCATCATGGATATTATCAACATGTAAATCAAAATTAACATGCTCTGAACTGGAAAAAATTGAATGGGAAACAACAAAATCAGAAATAGCAAAATTGAAAATTGTAGAATCACAAATAGAAACATTAGAATTGCAAATAGTAGAAATAGAATAAGGAAAATTAGCCATTAAAGGCTTTAAAATGTTAAGAAAGGATATGGAGTTATCATACATATCTTTAGAAATATCAAACTTAGCTATAACACCATTAAATTCCATAGTTAATGTTTCATCTTGAACATTAATTATGGTCTTTGCTATCTTGAGAAAAGGCCAGCCAAGAATGATTGGTACAAGAATGTTGAAATTCTCATTTTTCATTTTTAAAATATAAAAATCTATTAGAAAGATTAATCCATCAACCTATACTAGAATGTCCTTAAGGGATAAATGTTAGATCTATTAGCTAATTAAATAACAATCTTTGTTTCTTTCAAAACTCCTAAATTAAAAGCATTGAACACAAAAAGAGGCATGACATTAATGGTCTTCAGTCTAACATGGCATTCTCTATTCTAGTTTTTCCTATAATGCATGGAATGGTAAATATGCTTGGATCTTTGCATTTTAATTGTAATTTTTTTTAATAATTGCAAATACATTTGACCCCACACTTACTTTTTCATCTATCCTAATTTTTCTCTTATTAATGCATAAAGGTATTTGGAATTTGTTTTATCAAATCTAATAAAGGTATGTTAACTTTTATTTTTCTAAAGGATTCTAAAATTTGATTTTCATCATTTTTCTTTTGGTGAAAAAGTCTTCTATTTGGAAAGGGGAGGGAGATAGGAAAATCAATGAGAGGTGGGAATGTAGGAAAAAAATTTACCACACTATCATCCTGTTTGATTTCTTTTGCTAGTTTCTTGGCTGCTAGTTGAGGTCTTGGTTCTAGTTGATTGCCTACTAATTTTTCTAATTTACTTTGGTTTGTCTCTTCTGCTTGTTTTTGTTAGTTATATTTTGGTTGATCTCTTATTTTTGGTTAGTTACTTTTTAGTTGATGGCTTACTAGTTGTGAGTGAAAGATTTTCCACTTGCTTGCCACTTGTTAATATGATTGTATTCACCATTTCTTTATTTCTTGCATTTCTAAAAGATGGTTGGTTGGAACCTTATGCTTTGATCTCACTTAATGTAGAAGTCAATTGACATATTTAAGTTTGTAAATTCGTAATGGTGGTCTCTATCCTCTGCTAGAATTACAAGTTATTGGCAACCACTTACTTGACTAAATCTTCAAATGATGGTTGAGAGGAAGATGAATTCATTTTTGGTTGTTAGACAGGATTAGGTTGCATTCTATTATAAGCAAAAAGAGGATATTGATTTTGGCTAAGATTACTACCATATCTAGAATTCTAGTTACCTTTTCATCCAGGATAAAGAGCTTGTTGCTGGTGGTACTCGATTAGTTGTTATTGTTGGTATTGATATTGATTTTACTGTTGGAATGAAGGCTTAGCAGGATAAATAGCTACTGCATATATTGGAAAAATAGGACATTCATCATCTTGCAATGTGGGGTAGCAATCCATTGGATAGGTTAGGCAGGAGCACATGCCATAAAATTTTCCTAGAAAAAAAGCTTGAAATTTCTACTACTGTCTTATTGATAATTTCCTAACTAGTGAAGTTAGCTCATCTAATCTATTCTCTAATTTTTGTTCATTAAAATGAGAGAAATTGAGCTTATTCATGCCTTTTGTTGTAGCCATAATTTTAGTTTCAAACTATTCAGAATTGGCTATCATGTTTGCAATGAGGTCTCTTATTGCTATAAGTGTCTTATGTTGGTGTGTGTCCTAGGAACCAATCATATAGATGATTGAAGTAATACATAATGTATTATATTTTATTTTAGGCAATTTAATTATTATATATTATTTTTATAATTTTATTATTATTCTGCGCGATTTATAACTTAATATAATAATTGTCCTTGGTATAGCTTTGCTATTCCTAAAATGCCCTAGTCAAGTATTATTACAAAAAGGATAGTAATAATACATTGAGGCTAGCATGTATAATGACTGATGATTACGAATTATAGATATGTGGTATCAAGTCAATACATAAGTACATTATTAGTGAACAATGTATTGGACTGACCTACTATAAGAATATTGCATGGATAGATGTGTCATAAGTTATTCTCATATGATCACAAATACACATAAACTTTTAACTTGAAGTCACTACGGTTTCCTACATGAGGAATTACTCACTTTAATATTATCCTATGTCACTTTTAATTAGGATGACGAATAGGGCATTGATTAGGTGTGTCATGAATCGTGTAGTGGGAAGTGAGTGATGTAGATGGAATTTTGTTACTCTTGTATAAAAAAGAAATATCCTTGGGCCCCTTGATTGAGTGAGACTAAGAAATGCATAGCCATGCTCAATTGGATTAATATGTGATATTAATCATTTATTTTAAGTCTACTCAGTATCAAGAAATATAAATTGAACATTGACGAGGATGACACATTCCATGCCTCCAGTTCAATTTGGATATTATTATAAAAGGGGTTATGATGCAAAACATTGATCATGTATTAAGTGGATGTCGAATCACAAACATTCTTACTATTTGAGTGGTAGTGATGTATTGCTAGATACCGCTCACTGCCTATGGCTCAATAATGAGTCCTTGTCAACGTAATAAGAACCTATAGGGTAACACAAAAGAAGTAAAAATAAGACAATAATTAATTGGACTTTAATTATATTAATATCCAATTAATTGGACTTATTTTCGTGCATATATATATTATGATTAAGAATAATAATGTGTTATTCACGTAATATATATATATATTATGTGATATTATTTGATATTAAAGTAATATCAAATAATTACGTTATTAGATATTAGATAAATATATTATGAGATAATATTATCTAATATTAGATAATTAATAGATAAGTCATATCTCTCCTCATTATCTTTAGGATAAGGATAAAATAAGTTATTAAGTGTGATTAGAATTTGGAAGCATTATCTTAGTAGGATTAGGATTGTGGTTTGCCTAAGTTCTATAAAAAGGGGCTTGAAGGGCAGCATATTATGCACACGCTCATAAGCTTCATAAAACCCTAAATCACTCAGAAAACATCGAATCCTAATTCCTAGAGAGAGAAATGCATCCTAACAGATTCGTGGAGGGCGAAAGGTCGTTGTTCACTCTGTGTGAATACTATAGAGATGCTGTACCTTTCGATTGACGTTTGATTCATCCACTCTCAAGTTTTGATCAGTAGAAACACGAGTGCTCAATAGTTAAAACCCTAATTATTGATTTATGCTTTTTGCATAGATCCTAAGTAGAATTCGGATCAAAATTTTGAAATTTCGCTGCATGTTATAATCCGAATTCCCAACATCTTATCCATTAAAGCTCCACCACTTGCTACATCAATCATGGTCCTATCCATTTAAAGTAAGCTTTTATAGAAATATTAGATAAGGAGTTGTTCACTGATTTGGTGGTAAAGGTAGTTAGAACATAACTTTTTGAATTTTTTCTAATACTCAGAGAGTATCTCACCATTCATTTTTCTAATGCCATAACTTTCTTTCCTTATAGCAGCAACTCTAGATGTAGGGAAGAATTTTTCAAGGAATTATTACTTTATATCTATCTAGCATGTAACAGAACTAGCTAAAGGTAGTAGAGCCAATCTTTTGCAGTATCAGCAAGACAAAAAAGGGAGGCCCTTAATTTGATACGATCTTTAGAAATGCCTTGAGACTTCATTGTTGAATAGACCACGTAAAACTTCTTTAAGTGCTTATGAGGATCCTTATCTACAAGACCATGAAACTTTGTATGCAAATGTATTAAACCAGATTTGAGCTTAAAGTTAGCATCTAATTTAAGATATTGGATGCCTAATGGTTAGTATGTAACATCAAGGGTAGCTATTTCCTTCAAAGTCTTATTATAAGCCATGATTTCAAAATAATCTAAAGCGTTGAAGGAAGAATAGGAATGCTACAACTACTTCTATTTTTGTTCCTATATAGAGAATGAAATTTTCCATCAATTTCAGAATCAAACTCAAGTAATTCAATAGCACTCCTCCAAGTCATGCACTAACACTACATTACATTATAAGAGGAAAGCTATAGGAACACAAAAACATGAAAATGGTAATGCACTATGAAAATTAACCTAAACACATCTAATTAACCTATCTAGACACTTTTTAAACTTATAAGACTACCATGAAAAGTTTTCTCTAACCATGCAGAACCCAAAAATACAATAAAAAAACTTTAAAAAGTTAAAAACCGGTCAAAACAATAGAATTTGGCCAAAAAATAAGGCATCTCACAAGTTAAAAGCTTGTAACTTTTGATGAGAAAAATCAAATCTAGCTCTTATAAATTTTAGCTTAATCGGAGCTAGTGAGATCCAATATGGTTCCTAGCGGGAGTAAAGTGCAAAATTGTGTAAAACCAACTTTCTTATGCCAAAAACCTTTTTTTCAATATTGGATGATGTTAATTATGATAAATATGATGAATTGAAGTGGAAGAAAGAGCAAAAATCAAAGCATGCAAAAGAATAAAGAAAACACATAAAATAAGAGTTATCATAAAATACAAGAAACATAATTAATGGATGCAATTACCTACTCAAAAACTTGAACAATTGTATAATATATTACTAGTAATATGTAGGAAAAGATAAATTCAAGAGAATCCTAGCAATAGTGCTAAAATTTTGATATGCACGTCGCAATGCATTAAAATTAGTTAAAATTGATTTGCTAAAGAAATAATATAGAAAAGTGGCACAACCAAGTCGTACCCCTAATGATCCCTTGATATTATCTTTTTTAAATATATTCCTAAAAATATTCCCATGATTGTTGAATTATTTATGCAATGAAAATGAAAGAAACTAATGTAAACAAAATGTAAATGCAACAAAATAGAATGTTGTAACAAAATAGATACAATATGTTGTATGTTGTATTTTGTGTGAAAACTTATGCAGACCACAAAGTGCAGGATTGGGGGGGGGTTTGCACAAAATTAAACAACAACATTAACCAAATAAACATAAGCAGAAGCAAAACACAAATACAAAAAAGAATTCAATGAAAGAAGACAATCGATTCAAGGAATTGAGAAACTTTAAATAGGATTAATTATGGATCAATTAAGATTTGATTTCCCTAATTAATTCTTCAACTTTGAATTGCCTAAAATCTCCACAATAATTCATAAATCCCATACTAAACGATCGTCTAGGATTTAATTAAGATTAGTTGATTAAGCAATTGATATAATCCTATTAGGTAGATCAAAACTAATTTAATAATAGAATTCGATTAAATTAAAAAATTAAATTAGAAATCTTCAAATTAATTTCTCAACCCTCTACCTCTATATGTAAAATTGTAATTTATACAATTTCATACCAAAACAGCAAAGAATTGAAAATCACAAGGATAAACATCAATTATATCAAATTAACATCCAACACAAGTAATCTTAAGAAATCAAATAAGTAAATAAGAAAAGAAGAAAACTAATTAAAGAAAATCAATATTACAATTTATAATCTCATAATCCAATGGAGAGAGCCTCAAACTCCTTGAATCAACCATGAGTTTAAGCTTCCATTGAAGAACAAAATAAAGAAGAAGAAGAAAACTATCTATTACCGAATCTGTGTAAAAGTTTAAATAATCTAGTGAGTTTTTCCTATTTATTTGATCTAATTAGTATAAAACGCTACTAAACTTGGATTGTATGATTCTTAGGATTACAATAATAAAGCTTTCTTAATTTTTAGAAGTCTTGACCTGATTTTAATAAGATAATTAAATCCAATAGTTACATCAATGAATTCCTATAAGTTTAATTTCCAACTAGTTTTTTACCATGAAATTAATGTAATTTGGATAAATTATAAACATCAAACTTGTAAGCCTGTGTCTTGTGAGAATTTAGGCATTGATTTCAAGTAGGTGAGCTCAATTGAGATAGAAACACAACTTCAACTTTTCAGCCACATATAACCTTTAAAACATCTAAATTGAGCTTGGGTCAAAACATAAAAGTTGTCATTCTTTCCTAAGCTGTTTAACAATATAAAGATCACATCAATCCAACATCTAAAGCTTAAGATATTGCTAAAAAATAAAAATAATATCAAAATTCAATATTAATTGAAAAAATTTGTAATATTGTAAAGTTAACCACAAATTATAAAATAAGGCCTAATCAATGAAATTAAGCAAATATAACACCTACGAGATATAAAATAGAGAAAAATAAAATAGTAAATATTTTTCTTATTAGGGATCCATAGCGATTATGATCAAGTTAGGTCGTGATAGAAGTGTTAAAGCATGATTTAGGTTCTTGGTGGTGAATGGGTTAGAGTGATCCAACTATCAAATCTAAGTGAGCAAGTTAAATATATTGTGAGGTGTGTCTTTGAAAAACTCCTTGGATTTTCTATTTAGTGTGTTAGGCACTATTTGTTGGTCAATTAAATTTTTGTATAGTTTATTTTAAGAAATGCACTATTTTTTGTGAATTGTCCTTGATTTGAAAGTTGAAAATGTGTGATGGATTGAATTGTACGAAATGAATGGTTTGTCTTGTGTGAAATGAAAATAAGTTGTGATTTGTGATTGATGCTCATAACTGTAACATTTCTCCTTTGTGGTTGAGAAATGAATGTGCTTGATACTGTGGTGAATTATGTAATTCTTTGATACTAAATGGTTAATGACATAAGAATGACAAATTTTATTAGTAAAACCCTTATAGCATAGTTGATGTTCTAACCATACCCTATGATATGTGATCATGAATAGTTAAAACCTATAGTATCCTATTGTGGTGATGTAATGCCTATGGTATTGTATCATTGATCGTTGGTATATGAGATAATGAAAAGAATGATTATTGCCTATAATGGCCGTTATGAGAATGAACACTCATCTTGTATATGATCTATGAAGGGGGGAGAGAAACATCCTCTATAGAGGAGGAAAGGAGTGGTAAAGGTTGAAAGGAAAAGGTTGGTGGCCTTGGGTCTAAGGTGGTGGCAGATAAAATATAAAGAGAAACCTTGGATATCAATTATAGTCATTAGGTGACTTTTATTGAAAACTACTATGGCCATTATCTATACTGTTGTGCATTGTGTTTTGACATTGATATCTAGTTAGCCTTGAATGAACTTGTTTAATGTGATGTGATTGAATTTGGTTAGCTATCTAAATGATTGATGGTCACCCGAGATTGGTTGTGTGTGAAACTAATGTTTATGACAATGTTTGGTGAGTATATAATTATGAGTTTATATTTGTATGGATGATCAGTGTTGAACTTTGAAATAGTACTTATGAGGATATTATTATAATAGTGATTTATGTGATTTGCCGTCAAGCATATACGGATATAATTGGAAGTTTTTTATTGTAAATTTAATTGACTAGTCAAATGAAGTATGGATATGATCATAGCTTTGGATGAAGTCAAGTTTTGAGCTTGTTTGTGTGATTGAATCTTTAGTTAAGATCCTTGATTGTGAATTATTGGCTATGATTGATTTCTATGATAACAACTAGAATTACTTATTGATTGTGTAGGAAATGTATTAGGATTACAATGAATGATTAATATTAATATAAATAGCATTACGTATTGGTTTAGAAAAGAGATGAGATGTGTGTTTAGAGATTGCTCAATGCATTCTAAATTGAATTTAGGATGCTTGTTTATGTTTGGCATGTGAGTAAATATATTAGCTTAAGTTTGCTAAAAGTAATTTTCTATATTGTTTAAGTATTGAAAGCTCATGCAATTGGGCTTAAACTAAGTAGTACAAAAAATCATCTAGAAAAGAGAACAAAATCCTAGTTTAGCTCACATAATGACCCATAGAATTGAAAAACAGGCCGTTAACAATTTTGTGTAGTCATGCTTATTTTCTTAAAAATTCAATGACAAATTTTATTGAAATGGGAAGAACTTGTAATATCTCATATTAATATTCAAATTTTCATAAATTTCAATGCTTTTAAGTATTTATTTAATTGGTTAATATTCAAGTTTTATAAGTTTTAACACTTGTGAGAATTTATCTTATTTATTTAGTTAATATTTTATTTTAAATTTCTTTCCTTTCTAAATATTCTAAAATATTAAAAATGATATTGATGATGATAATATTTGGAATTTATTTATTTTTAATATGGCTATTATTAATTTAAGATTAGTTTAAAATGATTTTTATAAAGGAATTTTTTACAAGTTGAAAATATTTTAGTGGTTATGGGTGTAAGGATTTATAAAAATGATTTGTTTATATTTGATGAGTTATTTTCAAGAATTATGGAAATGTGAAATAATTATGTTAATTTTTTTTAAAATTAGTGAGCTATTGCAAAAATATATAATTATATGTACATATGAGGGGAGAAATGAAAATAAGTGAGATGGACTTTTCAATAAAATAAGTTTTATAAAAAATTATTTAATAGATCATAGGCTAAGATTGAAATGAATATGTTAGAAAGTTGATATTTGTAAAAAGAAGTAAGCTTACATATGTGAGAAGCATAGGAATAAAACCCATAACTTTCCCTTTTTATTTCTTTTTCTAGTTATATCTCTCCAATAATTTGTTTAATTTTTTCTCCTTTCCCTATTTATTACTAAAAATTGGCTCTCTCTTCAATTCATTAAGTTTGGTTCCCCTTTTTCAAACATAGCACAACTACCTTTCTCTTTTTCTTTTTCTCCTTATTGCCTTTCTCTCCTAAATCTGCTTCTATCTCTCTCCTCTTCCACCTACCATCTTATGCCTTCCCCATACCTTGCTAGAAGTTATGCATCATGGCAAAGTTATCACCATGAGCCTCTAACAATTACAATGCTGCCCACTAGGAAGAAACTCTAAGCAACAACATGCAATTGATCTATTGCATCTCTTATCTAGTGCAATGGATGTTATTTTTGATTGGTTGCTGCTTTGCCATCATTGGTTCCACTAGCAGTAGTGCTGGGACAAGTCCTTCTAAGTTATGAGTGAAGATAAATGCTATACAAGGTAGATTAGAAGTTGCTCCTTCTCGCCAGTGATCTACTACTTTTCCAGCATCGGTTAGTTATAGTTAATGACAATAAGTATATTTATATCATAAAAGTTCAATATTTCTGATGATTTGATGCTTAATCCAAGATAGTTCATTTTTGTATATTTTAAGGAAAATAATAATTTCTTAAAAAATGAAAAAAAATGAAAATGAGCTTTTATGTTGAAAAGTGATCAAATGGCAAGGATAAAATTTTTTTAGAATACTATATTATACTATTTAAATAGTGGATATATATATATATATATATATATATATATATATATATATATATATATATGTATGTATGTATGTATGTATGTATGTATGTATTCTAAAGAAATCATATTGTGAATAATTTTAAATATATGATAGTGGGTTTTGAAAATGGGGTTTTTGCACTATAGTTTGCTAGTATGATAGAATGGGTGTATCTAGAGCATTATATTTTAATATCTAAGCTAATTATGAATTATTTCAAGGAAATCCATTTAGATAATGTTGAGATATAAGGTGATGAAAAAGAAAAAGTTAATTTCCATATTATGTAACACTAAAATAATATGGTTAGAATATATATATATATATATATATATATATATATATATATATATATATATATATTTATACATATGTATGTAACATTATGTTTTTATATTCTAAAAGATATAAACTTGGTTCAAGTGAACCTTAAATGTGATTTGGTGCTCTGGTTGTGACAAAAAAAAATGGAAAATTAATGTATAGTTTCATAAGTGGATATTCTTATGGCTTAAATTTTTAATATTGTGGTATTTAGACCTTGATTTAGGAAAACCTTCTTGTACAAAAGCCTTGATTTCTTTATGGTGATTTTCAAAATGTAAAGGAGTGATGGTTTAAGTTAGTAGAATGATGTAAACAAAGTCTATTAAGGGCATTATATTTAATATTTTTTTACATAAGTTTGATATGAAGATCATTATATATAGAAAAGCCTATGTTGATTTTATGAATTAACTGTTCATATATAACAATATAAAATTAAAAATAAGATAGTCGAGAAGAAAATATGGAATGCTTATTTATCTATAGGTAATCCTTATAAATTGTGAGTAAGAAGAACGTAAAGATAATCATGGATGTTTTAGAACTTCATAAAGGAGATGGATGACCTCATTCGGTGAGTATATATCTCACCACCAAACTTTTATCTAGATAAAATATAATTTAAATGTTGTGAATTGCATTTTTCTTATTAATAGTATTAATTTTATATTCCTGTATATATATTTATACTTAAGCATAATTTTAGTTCTATGATATAAATAACTATTAAGTGAATGCTAAATAATCAGAGTATGCAACAGAAGTATCATGGTGATGATTCTAACTATTGATGAATTGTAATTAAGTTTCTATAACATCTATGTATTATAGTTGTGTGGATGAATATAATGGCATCACATATATGTATATTATTGCATGCTGAATATTGCTCCATGATGGATTAGTTATGCCTTACAAATAATGTGATATGAGAGGTGAGCTCTCTTGTGCATACTACTTGTGAATCATGCCAATAATGATATTGGAAGTATGTGGAAGGTGATGAAATGATACTATGAAAGCTAGATGGAAAATTTTCAGCAAACAGTTGTGAAGGATATATGATTAATTTGAGAGCTGGATGGGAAATTCTCAACAAACTATATGAGAGTGATATAAGAATGATCAAGAAATCAAAATGATGGATACATGCATGGTTATTTTAAATAATTACATGATGTGATATATTGTTAGAACTTTACTTATAATTGAATATCACTTTTTAAGATGATTGTAAAAACTTGATATGTCTGTGATGATTTATTTGTATTTGTTCCTTAATGGCTATTTATGAATGTGATTCTTACATGAAATGAGTAGTATATGATATTAAGTTCTAATAGATAGTTGAGACTCTTATGATTGTGATATGAGAAACAAAGTTTAAGTCATGTGCAGGTGAACATCCATTTTAGGGTAGGGTGGCACATGTTTTAGAAATTCAAGAAATGGGTTTGCTAATATTTTCTAATTTAGTAAATAATTAACATGTGATTATTATATGTATAAAATTGATCACCTGTAAGATAGTGGTAGATATATGCTCATTGAGTTCTTATAACTCACTTTGTTTTATTTTTAATATTTTCAAGTTAAGAAAAGTACCTTTGAGTCTTGTTACATCCATGGAGATTTAAGACCACCTTGCTAAGAGATTTAACAATTAAGATTAGAATTAGCAATAAAGATAAAACATATGGTGTTGAATTGTTGTATTGAAGTTGTATAGTATTGTGTGTATGATTGATGCTATTGTATCTTAAAAAAAATATAAGTTTTATACTTTAAGGCATGCAACCTTCAAGAAGTGTCTAAAAATAAGGGAGATTCTATCTATTTTTCTATAAAAATTTACAATGAAAATTTGAGTTTCCTTGGAAATTTGGAAACTCCTATTAGATAGTCAAAGAAGAAAATGTTAAGGCTAGTGAAAATTGAGTATTGAGATCTACACAGGTCACAATCAAGTTGGATCATGACAAATGAAGCCTATATGAACATTGACTAATTTGAACGTGTTTTGTCAAGTACTATTGAGACATTAAAGCATTCAAAAGGGCAAGGAAAATTAAGTAAAAGATGTGCCAAGTTAATAAGCTTCATTGATATATTTCCATTTATCTTATAACATAGGAAAGGTAAAAGTAATACAATGGATGATGCTTTACTTTAGAGGTATACACTTAGCACTACTTTGTATGCAAAATTTTTAGGTTTTAAACATATTGGGAATTTGTATGTGAATGATTATGATTTTGCTACCCCTTCATATAACTTTGCTATGCCTGTACATGTTGATTTTGCTTCAAATGTTAATATTTGTGAGGAAAAGGTTTTTGAAAAAATTTTTAGTTATGATAGATTTTTGTATAGGAAAAATAAATTGTGTATACCTAAAAGTTCTCTAGGGCAACTGACTATTAGAAAAGCCCATGGTTATGATTTGATGAAACATTTTGGTACTAAGAATTCTCTAAGAGATTTGCTTGATTGGAAAAACTATAGTTTAATAGAAAAAAGAAATTATCAAATTTACATGAGAAAAGGTGTTAAGTGGAAAAATATTTTCAAAACAAAGCATGACCTATATGAATGGTTAATTTTGCTACTTGGTTTATCTAATGGATCAAGAACTTTCATAAGTTTAATGAATCATGTTTTGTATGTTTTTCAAGGGTAAGTTTGTTGTTCTTTATTTTCAATTTGTTCATGAGATTAAAGGGTGGATCTTGAGAATTAAAGAATTCAAAAAATTGTTTGCCATAGTATACTTGTATATACTAAAAATATAGATGAACATATTGGGCATTTGAAATGTATTTTACAAGTTTTTAGAAATGACAAGTTAAATGCTAATTTTGAGAAATGTTATTTTTGCATGGAAAGAATTGTATTTTTGGAATATGTTTTGTGTGGCAAGGATATAAAAATGGATGAAGAAAAAGTTAAAGTAATTAAATAATAGCCCTCACCTAAATTTGTTAGTGAAATTAGGAATTATCATGGTTTGGCTAGTTTTATAAGAGATTCTAGCGTTTTGGCCACACCATTACTGTTACTTATTTTACCTAATTTTGCTTTTTGTGTTTAAACTTGGTGTTTGGTTTTTCTTTCACAAGGAGAAATAAAAATCACAAAGGAAAATCAAATTGCATCTAAAAGAAGATGACCCATTCTAAGTGATTGAGGAAGTTAATGATAATGTTTACAAGTTAGATCTTCTTAGTAAATATAGTATGGGTGCTTTTCCTAATGTTTCTAATGTTTCTCCTTTTAATATAGGTCTTACAGATTCAAGGATGAATCTTTTAAAAAGAGAGGAATAATGTGATCCTAGGAGACAATATCGAAAAACAAAACTAAAAGAATTAAAATTGCACATCAAGAGCTAATGGGATGCCACTTTTGGGGCTAATTTGACCATTTGACTATTTTAGACTTTAATTTGTGCCTCTATTATGTTTAAGACATTATTGGGCCTTTTCATGGGTTAGTAGCATTTAATCCATTAGTTTACCATTTTTACCTTAGTCTATTCACCTTGGATTTTGATACATTTTATGATGCTTAATAAATAGGTTTAATTAGTGTGTTAATTTTGGGCCCATATGAATTCATTTAAGCTTATTTTAGTTAGGTTTTCACTATATAAGAAAGCTTGTTCCTTATAAACAATTCAGATTTGACACTTTAAATGGATGATCATGATTGTATTTTCTTAGGAAAGTGTGATTCTTTCTTTGATTATTAAATGAACTTCTGGACTTATCAAAGGGATTTAACTTTTGTAGCACCACTTCTCATTTATCAAAGAAAATTCTTCTTTTGTGGCATGATATTCATCACTTTTCACTTCCTTTATTCATTATTCTAGAGCATGGCATGAATATCCATTTATTTTTATTTTGATTTGTTAAATTTTAGGATGATCCATCATAGATTCTCATCATTTGGTCTTAGAGCTTTTGAATTCTCATCATATTAGGTATAACCTTACTATATATGAAGATTTGTGATTGTCAATAAGGAATTCATCTATGTTATCTTTTGAATCATGACTTAGAAATCCTTGGCCAAGATATGGTGAAATCAGGAAAAAAAAAGCTGTTTGAATTTTCTCATAACAAGTAATGAATTCTAGATTTGATGCATAGTAGTTGATTGACTAAGGTTTCAACTAATTACAATGCCTTAAGTTCAACTAGGACATTGTATGGTGAAAGGATTATACTGCATGGTAATTATGACTGAAAAGGTTCATTTTAAAATTCACATTAACTAGTTCATGAATTATTGCCAAATATTAATCATGAATTTTGAGATTTAGAATTAATGAGATGAGAATAATTCTAAATGTTAAATTAAAATGATTTAATTTAATCATTGCCTATTACTAGTTTAATGGTGAACTTAAAGCATCATACATATAAGATTGAATGAATCTACATTTATTTGTTTAAAGAAAATAATTTAATTATGAGATAATTAATAATTCAACCATAACATAGTTGATAGAAAAAATGAAATAAATAATAAATAAAGAGTTTATTTACTGATTTATTTCATTAGAAAATATTCTATAAATAAATAAATTATTTATTTATTGGGCAATCTTTTTGAAATTATGTTTATTTTGATTAGGATTCCCAAAAATATTATTAAGATTCTAGTAAGAGCATACTTGATAGACAAGTCATGAGATGATGATAAAGGAGGTCTACAAGAGTTATTTAAAAAACTTAAGAATAATATATAAACTAACAGCACATGTCTGTTCATATGTTGAGCTAATCATGAAAAATTACCTTATCTTCTCCATTTTTTCTCTAAAAATAATTTGTATGCATTGTTGCTAGCATAGAGAGGGGTGGAATGAACATTGATCATGTGAACTAACCTTAGAGGAGGATTACTTGGATCTCTCAATTGAAGTTCCAGAACACATACAATTAGGAAAGCGGTAAAATTATTTTTCCTAGTTATATATTTAGGAATCAATTTAATTGCATGAATGGCCTTTAGGAAGGAAATTCGAATGAAATAAAATTTTAAATTCCATTGTATTTACACCTAATGTAATCTTGAATTTCCCAACATAAGCCTAAAACTTACCCTTTCATATGATTTTTTTTTCAAATTTCAAGATAATTATAAGTACCACTTTAAGATGGAGCTTCCAAAAGCTTATTCAATAAATCTTGGATGGCAATGGATTGTGTACTATAAATGTGCATGGACCATCATCTATATATTACGAAAGGGATACCAAGTAGTTGTTATTGATTTTATAGGGAAATGGGATTGTGTTGTCTTCCAATTTAAATACAATAGGGTAAATTTCTTAAAACATCTATATATATTGTCTAATTATATAATAGGTACGATTTAGGTTAGTGGAAATTGAGTAATGGACTCTATGCTAGTCATGACTATGGTTAGGTTGTGATAAAATTGGTATTAAAGCATAGTTTAAGTTCTCAGTATGATAAGGCCCTTAGAATGCATCTATATGTTGCACTGCTCGAAACTATAATAGTGGTATATATGCACTCGAGATCATATAACACCAGTATCATTTTGAAAGACCCTATTATGCCTATTAAATTTAGTGGGGTAACTTGTTTTTACTAGTTTGCTTAATGCTTGTTCTAATTGCTCATTGATTTCTTGAGAAGATTCTAGTGCATACAATGATAATAATTATTATAAGATAAATGTGAGATTATAAACTTAATGATTGAGGATCCTTTATGGGTTTATAGGCCTAAAGTAATTAACATAATAAAGCAAATGATGTCCATTATGTTTTTTAGGGTTGCAAATTTATTGTGGCAAGTTGTGATGATAGGTTCAGTAATCAATTTGCCATAAGTTGGAAGGAACATTTATTTGCTACTACAAAGGTATGAATTTATTGCTACTAAGGAAAAATCTATGGAATCAAAATATCGATACATTGTTTATAGAAATGGAATCAAATGATTGGATAGAAATTAAGTTAAAAGAAAGAATATACATTTGGATATGTATGTATACACACACATATAACAAGTTAACTGGATCAAATTATGAAGCCTTAATTAACTAGTAAGTTAAATGACTATTAAAAGTTTATAATATGAAGTAAATGGATAAGGTGATTGTGAAAGGGAATGGTAAGTAATATTTAAGGATTGTTACTAGTATCAGCACAAGCATGGAAATGGTGTGGTAATGGGATTAACCTAGTGTAATTATTCATGTAACAATAATTGCAAGGGTTATTATCCATAAGCATATAAAAGGAAAATAGGAAATTGTGTGAGTATAAGCTAGTTGAACAAGCCTAAATAAGACATTATAGGAAGATCATTTGATAAGAATTCTTATAAGGAGTGAAGTAAGGATGAATGTGTAAATAAAGATGATGGATGAGATACCTAAATTTCTTAAAAATTAATTGGTAGTATGAGTGACGATAAATAAGTATCCTAGTTTGTGTTGTAATAAAACTCATTCATATTTGTATATGAATTTCTAGCTTTGCTTTTTTATTCAAACCATAACAACAAGAAATATTTGTTTCCTTTTAAATTTTACTAATTTCTTCACCTAAAAATCAAATGAAGATTGTGTGAGGCAGGAATTATTGGGGTCTTATGGTGTTTTGGGCCTAATAGAGAGTCAATAGTTGACAATTACTAACAAAATAGTTAAATGTTAAGTACTAGATGGAAGACTCTAAGATGTTAGCCATTGATCAACAATGGAGGTATAAATGGTCAACCATTGTAGGTCAAGTATAAATATTAGGCCTATGATTTTGCATTCATTTTATGAAAATTCTAAGGTTCTTTGTGCAGTGCCCTCCCTCTTTCCCTCCCAAACTACTTAAATCTTCATCTTTCACTCTTAAACACTAAAACCCATTGATTAAACTTCAATCTATCCTTTCTTAACACTGAATTAACAATTTTTACTAATTAAAATGCCATTGTTCCCAAATTTTTAGGAGATTTAAGGTGTGGGGTTCTTGTTTGGGGATTTTCGACTCCAAAACCAAATCACACCCTTGTTCTCCTGACATTATCGGGAAAGAGATGGAGGTTCATGCAGAGATGGACCCCAATTTACCACAACTATGCAATGGAACATCTATAAAATGAATTATGAAGTTAAATCCATCATCAACTGTAAGTATATCAATTATGCAAGTTTTAAGATGGAGAAATTATATGGTTTGTGAATCTAAATGCTTTAAGGTTGAAAACTTTTCTCACTTTAAATACCAACTATTCAAAATCAATTACATAAGAATTTTATTCTAATATGATTAGTTTTGATAATCTAGTGAGGATTGAACTAAAATTCCAAAGGTGAAATATTCACATAACTACTAAAATTTTAATAAGATTATTAAAACTTAAAAGGTGAAAAAATAATTAAGGTGATGAATTTTACTGTTGATTTAGAAAAATTCAATGATGATTATGATAGAAAGGAGTAAATTGATACAATTGCTCCTGTTAAGAGCCTATTTGATAAACTTTTAATGAATGATATAAATATTTCCTTATGAATTCTTCTTTATATTGTGAGGGATGTGCTATTGAATAAAAGTAGGGACCAAGATAATGTGAGTGAGGCTAAATTGCACCTAATGTGGAAAATCATAGTAAGCATGCCATTAATGTTCCTTATTTGATTATAAGAAGGATGATGAACATGGATCACCACTCTTTGTAACCTTTCCCTTACAATCATTTAATAGCTTGTATCATGGATAAGCAACACATTGAAATTGCAGGTTTAGCCACAAATTATGAAATCCCATTCAAATCTAATTTAGGTACCTTAAAGTAGGCTGGCATGCTAAAGTGAGTGAATAATGGCAATGAAAGCTTGAATTTGGTGCTCAATGTCATGACCTAATTTGGTTGTGACCAATGTAGATCACAATACTAGTTTCCACAAGTCTTAACACTTTTTACTCTAGCTATCCAACAGGGCTTTCCAAATTACAAGGGAGACTTGAATTTCACTTTAAATTTTAATGAAAAAATGAACAGAGTTTCCTTTATTTTTTGCACTTTCTAAGAGTCACATGCCCTAAAATACAAAACATATGTTATTTTCAGATACGACAATAAATAACATTCACACAATACAATATAGTTTCAAATTTATACACATTCAACAAATAACACCACATAAATTAACAAATTTTTATCTTTATTGCTAATTCTAATCCTAACTATCAAATCTTCTAGTAAGGCGGTCTTGGATCTCCATGCATGTGTCAAGCTTAAATAGCTACCTTAACCTAAAAATAGTAAAAAGAATTAGAGTGAGTTACAAGAACTTAGTGAGCATATACTTACCACTAGTTTGCAAGAGAACAATTTTTATAATTAATAAGTTAAATATGTATCACTATTAAAGTATTATCAAACCCATTTTTTTCTAGATCTCTAAAACATGAGACCATGCCTAAAATGGGAGTTCTCATGCATATAATTTTGTATCTCATATCACAATTCATAGAAATATCAACTATCTATTAATATACAATATTATTATTATATTACAAACTACCTGTTCTAGGTAGGCACCATAATCATAAACAGTCATAAGATTAAACACAGATAAATCATCTCAATCACACCAGCTATCATATCCAATCATAAATAATTTTCAATATCACATCGTATCATACATCCAACTTTCAGATCAATTTTATATGTTTCTCAATCATTTGTTAGGAAATTTCTCTTTTTGGCTTTTACATCATATGCCCCACCATGTTTCCAATCTTAGTTCCAGTCATGGCATAATGCACAATGCAATAAATTCAATAGAATTCAACTTTACAACCTTAGTTTAAACACCAATTTCAATATGGACATTCGTTCATCAACATGGGATGAATAACAGTATCTATATAGCAACATTGTCATGCCTTCATGCATGATCACATCACTAGTTCACATCTTAACACAAGCATTCGGCAATCATTAATAACATTATCATTCTTCCACTGCATATTTTGATTAATCAACATTTACTCAAATAGCTAATTGTATTTATACCATAGAATCAAATTCATACGCAATTATATATGCATAAATTTAAAATCAATACTATCAATAAGAGAAATATCATTCATAACATTAAACTATTTTTATTAAAATGTTAATTGGTGGTGAGATATATACTCACCAGTAGGATGCTTATTTTCTGTAGAAACTCATAGTAGTCCATTTTCACCTTTTCCCTTTGTCGTAATTAGAAATTACAATTATGAATTATAAATACAAGGCATTACTTACGATATTTCTATATGTCATAACTCCTAAACTAAATCATAATACATTATAATTCATTAGCTTCTCATATATGACTACTTTTCCAATCTAAATTATAAAATAATTAAAATATTAGATTTTGATGATATGAATATATTTTAAGTATATTAGTTTAGTAATCCTGAGCATAATATCTTATTTCATCAATATTATAATAAGTATCTAAATTATATGATGAAACATGGTTTTTTAAATCAAGATCAAATCTTTTAAAATATGAAAATATAATATTTTGTAATTATTTTAAATATAATATTTTAGCAATCCATATTATAGAAATCATATTTTTCATAGGTCTCATCTAATATTTGAAATTATACAAGAATAAAGTCTTCTATATCATCTTAAAACATAAAAAATTATAAGAAATATTATTTCAAAAATGCTACTAATAGGATAATTTACTATTCTATAGTATAAAATATTATTTTTTTCAAATCCGCATCATATTTCCAAAATCTTGTAAAATTAGGTTTTCCAAAGTAAATGACTATTATAGAACATATTGTTATATCATATTCTAAGATGATATTCCCATGTTATTTAAACATTTTATAGCATATAAATCATATTTTCCTAAGTTATCATCACCCATCTTGAATATCCACAAGATGTTTTTCTATGATTCTCACATAAATTAACCATAAAAATGGAATAAAATATCCATTTATACTTGAATCGTCCTATCTTAATATTTCATAGCATAAAAGTATCATTTTTCAGAAGCATAGTCATTTTTCTCAAAATATATAAAATGAGATTTCCTAAGTTAAAACTTATATCATTATAAAAATTAGAACTTTATGATATAGGATCATTAACCATCATCGGAAGTACATCGCCTGAGCTTGTCGGATCACCGATAAATGGAGAAAACCACAACTCCCTTATTGTTGCCCAGTTTAGCTGCACTATGTGGCTTCTTTATATAAGTCATGATCTGTAGCTCCCTAATTATGGATAGACACACGATCAATTATAGCAGAGCTTTGATGCCTAGCAGGAAGCAACTTCCTATCATAGCTCAGAATGATACCTAGCTAGCTATCACCTATTGTGCGACTTCAAGACAAGAGCTTGCAATAGCTTTTATTATGAGCAATGGAAGTTATAGTGATGGAACAAACTTAAGACGCTGGGATGTGAGTTGGCTAGAGAAAAATGGCAGCAACAAAGAGAAAAACCATCGTGGTTAAAAAGAAAAAGAAGAAAGAAGGAAAGAGAGGGAGGCAGTGCAGTGAAGTGGAGACAAGGGGAGCTAGCTAAAAATAATGTATAAAGAAAGTATTAAATTTTTTATATAATTAGATAGAGTAGCAGTTGATAATTAAAATAAAAGAGAAAACCTAAAAATAAGAAAGGGAGGTTGGTGAAGGGGAGGGAAATGTGTGGAGAAAGAAAGGTGCAGCCAATATATATATAAAATAAAGAGAAAGAAAGAGTTAAAATGGAGCTATGAGGACTGATTCCATACTCCATGCCCCATTTAAGCTCATATCTAATATATAATCTTTACCCTTCATTTTATACTCTAGCGCACCTTAACCTTTAGTTTATTTCAACAACTCATTTCATTTCTTCTTTTTTATAAAATTAATTTTATTTACAATTCTAACTCAATTATTTTTAATCTTCTTCCATTATAACAATATTTATATATTTTTAATAATCTAATAAATTTTAAAATTCTAAAAATAATTATTTTAAACTTTCACATCTCTAAAAAATAATGTATCAAACACAAACAAATTATTTCACAAATCCTTGCATCAAAATTACTAACATAATTTCTCAACTTATGAGAAATTTTTTATAAAAAATTATTTTAATATAATCTCGAATAAAAAATCATCATAAAAATAAATATATTTCTAACATTATTATGAATATTATTTTAATATTCCAAAATCCTTTAAAAGAAAATAAATTTGAAATCAATTTTTAACCAAATAAATATTAAGTAAATAATTAAAGCATTAAAACTTAAATTTTAACTAATTAAATAAATATTCAAAATAATTAAAATTTATAAAAATTTAATTTGGGATATTACATTAGAAAAGGGAAATAGTACAAGAAAAGGCTAAGTGCGTGGCATTTCAAGCCAAAATGGAAGGTAGGCCCTCTCAGATGCCTAAGCAGTAAGGTATTCCTCCTAATGGACATTCCACTAATTTTAAAAACTAAGTCTTACCTATGCTTTAAAATATGCAAAAAAAAATTTATTAATTAGTGTCATGACCTAACTTTAATCGTAGTCAGCATGGATCTCGTTACCTGTTTCCACAAGCCTTAATAATTTTCACTATTTTTATTTTATGGAGCTTCCAAATTCCAAGGGTACTTAAAAATTTATTTTAAAATTTTTATGAAAAAACAAACAAACAAAGTCTTCCCTATTTTTGGACATTTCCAGAGGGCCACACATTATAAAATGCAAAACCTAACTATTTTTCAGATATAACAAAATCAACATACATATAACACTATACAAATCTCAAACTTATACACATACAATCAATTCAACACATCATGTAATTCAATAGATTCTCTATTGGAAAGCTTTTTCTAATTCCAAATAAAATCCAATTGTCAAATCTTCTCTTCAAGAAGTCTTTGCTTCTTCATAGATGCAATAAGTTCAAACATCCTTATTACAATCTAAAAATATTTAAAATAGAATAGAGTGAGTTGCGACAACCTAATAAGCATATATCTACCACTATTTTACAGGTAATCAATTATATATACATAATAATCACAAGTTAATTATATATTAAATTAGAAAATGTTAACAAACCTATTTTCTTGAATTTTTGAAATATGTGCAACCATGCCCTAAAATGGTAGTTCACCTACACATAACTTAAAATCTATTTCTCATAACTCAATCATATGAATCTCAACCTTCCATTAGAACTTAATATCAAATACTACCTATTCCAAGAAGGCATCATACTTACAAATAGCCATTAAAGCTGAAATGTAAACAAATTATCATAATTACATCAAGTTTTTACAATCATATCAAACAGAGATATCCACTCACGAATAATTTCCAACATTACATCATAGTATACATCTAGTTATAGTAAACATACAATTGCTGGAAATCGCACATCATACATGCACAGCGGAATAAAAATTTTTGCACGATTTCCACCAAGGATCCATGCGAATTTAGAACGCCATAGATTAGGGATTAGGGTTTATACCTTTCGGCAAAATTCTTCTGACCGCTACACCAAGTCCGATCTGCTTCCAAATCACGAACCGGAATGGAAACCAGTAAATCAGATCACCAGTATAACGTTTATGTGGCTGCACCTCTGTGGTATCTACACGAACCCGTGAATCACCGATGAATGTCCGCTACACCTCCGGTTTGAATTGATCTCCTTAGACCTCGTAGTGCTAGCTACGCCTCTTCAGAGATTTTGGTCAAGGAGAGTGGCTAGGGTTTTTCTATGCTTTTACTTGGGGTGCGTGAAGAATAATAGTAATCCTATTATTACCCAATAAGCCTATTTAAATAGGTGCATAGAAAAACCTAACCTATTTGGGCCTTATTCCATGTATAATTATAGGCTTACTATTGGGCCTTATAATTATAACATGAATTCCCAAATATTAAGCCCAAACAATTTGGTCCATTAATTCCAAATTCACTAAGCTCTAAGTGTGCGACCCTACAGGCTCTCATTACGTTGGCAATGATCATTAATCATATTAATGATTATAAACAAAGATTGGTGTCTAGCAACACATCATTGTTACCCAAGTAATGAGAAAGTCGGTGATTTGACTAAACCTTTACACGTGATCATCATTTATGTCCTTTTGTCCTATACATCTAGATTGAGCACGAGACATGGACCGTGTCATTCTCGTATAGCCCAATCTTGAGGTTTCTTGATTCCTAAGTAGGCTGACTGAAACAAATGTAATCGACATCTCATGTCAATTCATCTGAGCATGGCCATGCATTTTCTCAACTTTACTTAATCAAGGGGCCCATAGATGTTACTCCTGTTATATAGGAGGGACAAATCCCATCTTGATCACACAAACCCCTCCGCATGATATGTGACATATCCAATATCTACCCTTGCATTCACTTAACCATTAGTGACATAGAATAGTATCAAAATATGAAACTCACATGTAGGGAACCTTGGTGATCTCAGGTCAAAGGACCATATTAATAATGATCACTAAGAACCACTTATGACACTCATATAACGATCCATGTAGTGTTCTTAATATGGGTCGGTCCAGTATACAAGTTCTCTAACTTGTACTCATGTGTAAACTTAATATCCCATGTAAGTTTTCACACATGCTAGTCTTAACATATCAAAGCAACCTAATCCACAATGATATATGACTAGGGACATTTAAGAATACAATTATTCTAAGGTTATTATTATAATTAAATATATTACGCAGACAATATATATAAATATAATAATTGGAATTGCCATTAAAATAACATGATTCAAAATTACAATCACCAATATGATTAGTTTTAGGGCATATACACTAACAACAATCACTTTTTGATTTCCAAGGCAATACTATAAGTTTTCTCAACTGTTTGCTGAGAATTTTCCATCCGGCTCTTAGATCAATCTCATATCCTCCAAAACTATTTGCTAGGAAATTTTCATCTAGCTTTCACATTATTAGCCCCATCACATTTCCAATATTATTTTTTGCATGATTCACATATCATAATTATTTATAACATCTCAATGCAAAGTGATTAAATTTACTACTAGACAATGTTAAGCACACAGTAGTGTACAACCATATCATATAGATATCATTGATCTCTATCATAATTTATCGTTAACCACTAACATCACTACATTCTCGATGTGCACTTTGATTAGTTTATAGTCATTCCATAATTAACTATACTTATGTGATAAGTCTATTCTTAGACATATATATTCATGTATATGATTATGAAATCTACACTACCATTAATAATGTTCAACAATTAAACTAGCTTTATCTATTAAAATATAAAGTTATGGTGAGATATACACTCACTTGGAATCATCCACAACTTTGAAGATCCTCAACTCTCTCACTATCACCTTTTGTTCTTTCTTACTCGTCAATTTATAATAATAAATTATAATTATATGCATATTATTTATTTTCTTTCCATGTATTACAAATCCATGCTCAAATCATAATATAATAGAACTTCATATTATTACTCCTTATTTTTATAATTCATAAGATTGATTTTTAGCTCAAATATGCTATTACTTATGGAATTTCAAATTAAACCATATAGATTTAATTATTAGAACTTGAAATTCTAAAAAAAAAAAAAAAAGCTTGTTTTCTAGTACTCTATTATCCCAAATCATCACTTTTTTCTTTTTCAACTCTTTTATTGAAAATCAAGAATTTATGACTGGATAAAACTATACACTCGTGTCCTTATATTTTTAATTCTAATTTAAAGAATAGGAAAATCACGCTTATTCAAATGTCCCAAATCAAAGTCTAACCTTAAAAATATTAGAATATACAAATATGAAACTCTTGAATATAAAATCCTTATTTGATCATTATTATATCAAATATCCAAATAATATGATAAAATAAAGGTTTTTCGAATCAAGTTCAAAGTTTACATATTCTTAAAATATAATATTCTATAAAAGCTTCAACTATAATATTTTATCTTTTTATAACATAAAAATGCTATTTTTTTAGAAACATTAGTAAAAGACCTCAATATTTAAAAATGAGTTTTCTTGAACTAGATATAAATCCTTTGAAATAATGGGATAAAACATTTGATTTTATCATCCTACAGCATAAAGTTTATATTTTTATTTTGTATAGATTACCATATACACCCACAAATAAGTTTTCTTGAATCAACTAGCAAAATAGCATAAGTATTAAATTTTTATAGTATAAACATGCTCACCTATTCATAAAATGCTTGGTTAAAGCTCAATGGAAGCTCACAAAGCATGTGGTGGTTAGAGATGAGCAAGTCACGCCAAGGTTAAAGGAGCTTCCTACTTTTCTCTCTATGATCTACCTATACCAAGAAGCATCATGGGGAAGTGATTATGCTAGTGGTACTGATGTTGATCGTAAGAGGTATTGGACACCACAACCATGCTAAACTAGTAAAGGATGATCATGAATAAGGAGAAAAGAGAAACTAGTAAGAGAAAGGCCAAACAGTGGGAGAGAATAGAAGTCGTAGATATAGCACACACAACAATTGAAGGAAGAGGTCACGACGGGAGGAATTCACAACGAAGAAAGAAAGAGGAAAAGGAAGAAGGAAGCTTGGTGGGAGAAAAAAGAAAAAGAAGTCGATATTGTGATGAAAGGGACAGAGCTCAAGCATGTGTCTCCAAAAAGAAAAGAAGCTTAACTATGTTCCTAAAAATGAAAGAGAGAAGAATTAAGAAAATTATAGAAAAGCTGAGCCATACTCATGAGAAGAGACAAAAATAAAATAAGAAATAGAAAGCATGTGAGTAATATTCCAGAATTGAGTAAAGGAGGACAATAAGAGCTATTTGAAAAATGAAATAAAAGAAAGAAAGAACCATTGAAAGCAAAAAAGGAGGACCAGTTTTTCTATAAAAAAAATAAATGTTTAAAAAATATAAGTTCCAGGTAATGATTCCATGCACCTCACCCTATGGACTCAAAATCTCTTTATGAAATCTCAACCATTCATATACTTTCAAGCTCATTTTTATAAAACATATTTTATTAAAAATATTAATTATTTTTATTCTTTCCTAATATTTAAAATATATTATTGTGGTAACTATATAAATTTTAAAATTCTTAGAATAAATATTTTAAACCCCCAAAATTCTCAAAATAATTTATAAAATACCAAGAAAATTTTCCATGATTTCTTAACTTATGAGAAATTTCTTGTAAAATTATTTTAATCCAATCTTAAATCAATAATCACCATAAAAATAAAAATAAATATGTATCAAATATTATCATTAATATTATTTTTACATTCCAAAATTCCCTTAGAAGAAAAGAAATTTAAAATCAAATATAATCAAATCAATAAAAAATAAAATTAGATAATCACAAGCATTGAAATTTATAAAAATTAAATATTATTTTAGGATATTACAATTATATGTAACCTTTTAAGGATTGAGTGATTCAAATGGATAATATATAAGATGTATGGCTTTGAGGGAGAGCTTATTAGCTAGGGTGATCAGTTGAGTAGAAGGCACAATTACCAAAATCACTAATTTCTAGAACTTATCTACAAAAAGATAATGATGGCATTAGTAATGCCTAACAATAGTTTCCTTATTATTATAACTTTATTTAAATTTCTTATGATTATGTTAGCACATCACTATTAGTGGTTTTTAGGGATTTTATAAACCCTTTCTCTCATGACTTTAATACAATAACTTTTAAATATCATTATAATATGGTTTTCATGTAGTTTATATGGTTGTGACTTCATAATTGTGAACATGGTTTTACTATCATTGCATTATCTATGGTTTGGAATACTTAAGTATGACTTTATTTATGAAGTGAATTGATTTATTATGGTTGTGCTAGCTTAGCTTTTAAGGCTAAGGTATAAATCCTTCTAAAATTTTACTAGTGATGGGAAGATAACTTATGAATACTATCATGTTGATTTAGCTTTTGAGTATCAATTCAAGATTTTATTTTTTGAAAAATTATTGTTTGTAGATAAGGGGCAATTGATAACCCTAAAAGGTTAGTAGCCAATTTGGACAATGATATGTGTATGCTATGGTAAATGCTAGTAGAAGGGAGTCATTGAGCTCACAAAACTTATTGAAAGTGTGTTAGATATGGTGTGTTGATAATTATGTGACTATTCCAAGGAAATTTTGGTTTCCTTAGCAAAATGGTCAACTATTAAGTGTCAAATAGTTTACCATTGGCTATTAGAACTCAAAGATCAAGTGATGTAATTTTAGATGTTTTGGGCATTGATGCGAACATAATTATGCTCTTGTTATTTCTATAAACAAGTGATGATAAATTTATGCAAGTAAATGATTAGAAAACTAAGAAAAAATAAAAGAAAATATCCTTAATATGTGATACATTCCTAATTTGTGGAAATAAGTGATTAATTGTTGTATGATTTATATAAGGATTTCATATTATCATCTTTAGCTTATTGGGAGACTGTAATGGAGATAACCAAATTAGATGAATATAACAAATAAGATGTATATAATTAGGAATATCTTATATAAAAACCAAATTGGGAGATGCTATGTTAAGATGAAAGTCAAGTGAAGGGAAGGATTAGTTATTCCCTTAAAATTAGAAAATTTATAAAGTTCAATTTTATGGAATGATAAAATTAATCAAAATGAGAACTCAAAAATGATTTCTTTTGAAGAGGGAAGTATTATTATGCTCTTTCAAAATCTTATAATTTTATTTTATTTTTAAAAAAGGGATAATGAAATAAATTAAATTGTTTGGTAATAAAGGTAATGTGCTTATTTTCATTTATTTTATTACACCTTTAAAATGATGCAAATAATAGAAATAACTAGTATGTTTTGCTTAAACCAAAAAATATGTGTACGAATTATGGAACAAAATAAAAGTTAACATTTTAGCAAACATGAGAATATGGATTCTATAAAAAAAAGGATGAGCCAAGTTAAATAGAGTAACAAAGCATAAGTTTTTAAGTTATTGTAAGCAAATATGTGAGTATAGAGAAGATTTAGAAAATAATTTTAGAAATGCCCTTAAGGCACTATTGCTCATTTTATGGCCATCTTCCTTCATTGCTTTTTTTTTTTTCCTAATTCTCTTCACTATTTCTCTTTCCTCTTATGAAATTAGGCAAGACAAAGCACAATCTTCCTCAACATTTTCATCTATTTAAGGAAAAAACTTCATCTTTGTAGGATTACCTACTCTTCATCTTGGGATTTGATGAAATAAAGGGCTATTTTGATTCTAAAAAGGAATGAAATCCTAGCTATGGAAAACTTTTGATTTTGGTATGATTAGAGTTAAGAAGCATCAAAACCAACATCCTAGCATCCTTCTTTTATTAGGTGAGTAAACATTTTACCTCTTTTTGTAAGAATTCAAGTATTTAAGCTTGAATTGCCCATTTTCAATTTTTATGGTTATATGAGTATAAATGCTTGATATTTTGTTCATTATTGGAAATAGTTTGATTTAATGATGTTTATGGCTTCATTAATAGTATACATTTATTATTATGTGATGTTTGCTAAGCAAATGGATGCATTAAATGCAAGTTTTTAGGTAAATGAATAGTAAAAATTTTGAAATTTCTACAAAATTCTAAGTGATAGTTGATTATTCCCTAAAAAATGTAATTTAAAGGGATATAGTTGACTAGCTAGCCACGAGTTACTCTTTAAAGGTTAATAGTTAACTATAAATCTCCAAGATACTCTTTAAAGCCTAGTAGTCAATTATTAAGCCCTAAATTAGATTACAAACCCTACTAGTCAACTATGTAATTGACTATGGACTCTTGAATAACTCTCAAGACTCCTATAGTTGAGTATATAGTTGATTATGCTATCTTACCTGGTTTCATCATGATTCCTAAAGGTCCAACATGAGATGAATGATTTCTAAACATTAAGATATAATGGTATATGATTACTAAGGATTAAATACATGAAATGGTAAAACATTAAATAAGAAATTGAGCTATTGTACCATATGATGCATAAGGTAAACTAACTTGTAATATTGTTTATGTAATGGAATGTCTTGTGTGACCATGCATTAAAGCATGGTGTTATTTGACTAATGTAAAGATTATGGCTTATGCTATGATAAGAGACATGAAAAATATTATGCCAAATAAGAATTGAGGAATGTGTTAGGGCAATGTTAACACTGGAAAACTAATTCTTAATAGTAGATGGGAAAAGTATAAGGCTGACATGAGAGTTACAAGGTGGATGTATATGTTATTTATTTATGGTTGTGTATTGTGTTATAGAATTATAATTATATTGCCCATTGATTATTCTTGTGTAGCATGAATGTGATAATATGATTATGAATGAACCCTTGTTATTATTTGAGCACAAGTTGATAATTATGAATGTTTATATATTAGATTTTATAAAGGGATGATTTAGTAGGCAAGATTGTTATATTATTATGTTTGTTTTTGTTGAAATATTTACTCACTGAACACCAAACATAATCCACCATGATTTATTTTGTAGACACATAGGTTGAGCTTTCATAACCACTTCTTCTAAACTAAATAAGCTAAAAGCTCATTGGTTTGGCCATTTTGTAGCACTAGATATTTGTATATAGAATAGTTTTTAAGGCTTTATTCTTTTTATAGGCTTTAGGTAAAGGAATTGGATATTGAATTCCTTTTTAGGCTAGTTAGGGTAACTTATCCTTAACTAGAGAAGAGTATAAGCAACTTTGACTTTCTTATATTTTGTAAAATATTGTTGATGAATGAAATATATCCTTTTCTCAAACATTTCATTCCTCTTTAATACATGCTCTAGTTAATTAATCAAGATTACAATAAATAAAGTGAATTACACTAGTGGAAACTAGGTTGAGTTCCATATTATTCATGACTAGGTTAAGGTCACGACATTTGTACACTTATAAAGAAAAGAATAAGTTTAAATCACAGTAAGGTGATTAAAATAGTGAGGAAAAAGATGATCTATTTAATCAAATCAATTTTAAATGAAATTTTGGTAAATGAGTATTTAATTAATTAAAGATGTGGAAATTGTGAGATCCATATAATAAAAGTATGTGGAATAAGAAAGTAAAGAGTTGAAGGTGGTTAGAAGTAAGTAGGTGAATATAGGAAAAATTTTGGATAATAAACAAAAATACCTCTATGCTTATAAAATCCATTTTAACCCCTTTCTTTTCACTTTCTCCATTTCAAAACCCTACTCTCCTCTTCCTTTTTTTTCCCTTTGTGTTTTGATGGAGCTAATCTTTGAGCTCGCAAAAGGAAAAAAAAGACCCTAATGAAAAATCTTTGCAACTTTGGATGATTATGGCTAAGGAATATGGATTCAACCTCTCAAACTAGATGAGTGAACATCCAATTTTAAGCTTCAAAGTTTAGATTGTTGGCTATTTATAATAAATTTGCAGTTATGCAAGTTTCATGATGAAAATAGAGAGTTAGGTCAAATAATTTTGTATAAATGATGGAAATGAAACAAATAAGGTCCCATTAAGATGTATTAGTGATTTGATAGGGAGTCATGAGTATTAAGTGGATAACAAAGGCATTTAGGTCACTGTGAACAATAACTTCATGAAAAGAAATTCTATAGAAACCTAATAGAATAGCTAATTACTAGACTTGAATGATTGACCATTGAACTAGGTAATTGCTAGAATTTTCATCCAAAAGAAAATAGTTACTGTTGGCCTTCAAATGGTCCATTGTTGCTTCCCTACTGTCCAAGAATGATAATCTAAGTAGATATTGCATTCTTATAATCTAATGTAAGGATAATGTGGGTTGCCAAATAAGATGAATAGATGATTTAAATAGTGGTTTTCACATCCATGAAGGCATTAAAATTACTAGAGTTACAATTAATAATAATAAATGAATTACTTTAGACATTGGATTAATTCATATGAAGTGTCCAATTGATGTTGGATGGATATTTATGGCCATGCAAAAAGGTAGAGCAATGTTTTCGATCAGCTTTAAAATATAAAATTTTAATGTTTATATATAATGCAGATGAATGATGATAAGTTAAAATCTAAGGTCATGTAATTGAAGCATGATAGTTCTATTGTCTAATATTGTTATTATACTTGAAACGAAGTATTGTGATACTGACATGTGGAGTGAGATGCACGTATACAATCTATAGGACCTAAAAGGCATGTATCTGTTGATGAGATGATAATGTAATGCAAGATACACATTTGTGGTTTATGAGACCTATAAGGCATGTATCTATTAACAAAGGGATGATGTCATATATGAGCATCGGATTTGGCATCAATTTGTGAAAGGTATTAGATCATCCAAGAGTCATAAGGGAGTGTCTTTACTTTTTTTATTTTCTCTATTTTTCTCACCTTGTGCATGCTTGATAAGAATGTATCATGGTCAGTCATGTGCACCTAGATGATGACCTTGAAAAATACAAATGGCTACAAACAAATTTGCTAGCATCAAGGGATATCATACTATGATAGATGTGGAATTACTTGTTTCTTTCCATCCTTGACTATTTTGATTCTCCCAATTTAATGCTAGTATGGTATGGACATTGTAATGTCCTGAATTTTTAATTCTATCATTTAAATTTCTAAATTCTAAGATTGTAGAAATGAAGAGCACGTTTGAATTAGCTTGGTGGGTGAATCTTAAATTGAAAGGAATTAAGTGTAAGTGTAAACGAAATTTTGAAGGAAAAAGGGATAGTAGGAAAAGAATTAATTTTCATAAACAGTATAGATGATCAGAAGAGGTTAGAAAACCCTAAAAAGGGGAGTTATCTAAGTCTGACAGTATAAGGAATTTTAAACAGACAGAAACCCTATGGACCAAATTGCAAAAGTGCAAAATCGAGTGTGGTTTAAGTGTAAATAACCAAGGATTTGGGATCTAATATGAATAACCAAGATTTTTAGGGTGCAATATGTGATTTTATTTTGTGTGACCAATAGATACATGACAAGTGTCATTGTTAGAAAAAATGGCAAGAATAGCCTTATTACTTGGTGAAAAAGGACTAAAATACCCTTGAAAATTTCAAAAAAGGACCAAAATGCCCTTGAAGCTTCATGAAAGCTCTACCTTCTTCTCCATTTCTCCTCAAAGCTGCAGAAACTCCATGAAAGAAGCTTAAGACGTGAGAGAGAGAGAAGGAAGAGAGAGAAAGTTTCTCTTAGCTTTTTCACCCAAAAATAGTGAGAATTAGGCTTAGGTGTAGAAGGGAAAGTTGCTATTCTCATCAAGCTCTATCTATCTATTGGTGTGTTTAGATTGAAGAAAGCTCAAGTTTGATCAAGTTTGGTGAGCTCCAAGTGAGGATTTTCAAGTTGCACCAAGAGGTAAAAATGCTCTCCTCTAAAAGCTCTTTAATGTACTCTTTTTAGTTTCTTGAAATTTTGATGTTGGTGTGGTCAAAGGTGGTTGACCATGGAGTTTTGAATGATTTGAACATGTCTAATGGTGTTTTGGATGTTGTTATGTTGATCTATGATTTTGTTTTGGTGTAAAAATAACAAGAAATCATGATGTACACACTTGGGTTTTAGAGGCATAATGGTGCATGTGTGGAATTGGCATGATATGTTTGGAACTTGGCTAAATTGATGAAGTTAGAATAATTTTTTTGAATTATGAAGCCTATGGAAGATGAAATTTTGAATTATGAAAGTGTGTGTGTGCAATTTCCCTTTTGAGAAGCCAAAACCATGAATATGGAAAAGAAGGAAGGAAGGAGATTTAGCCATTTAATGTGTTTCTGGAAGATCAATAATGTACACGGGGTAGAACACGGCCCATGTTACACCCCGTGTTCTTTTACGAAGGCTGATCAGTAATGTACATGGGGTAAAATGTAATGTCCCATTTTTTTTTAATTCTATCATTTGAATTTCTAAATTTTGAGGCTGTAAAAACGAAGAGCACGTTTGAATTAACTTGGTGCGTGAATCTTAAGTTGAAAGGAATTAAGTGTAAGTGTAAACGAAATTCTGAAGGAAAAAGGATAGTAAGAAAAGAATTAATTTTCCTAAATAGTATAGATGATCAGAGGAGGTTAGAAAACCCTAAAAAGGGAAGTTGTCTAAGTCTGACAGTGTAAGGAATTTTAAACAGACAGAAACCATATGGACTAAATTGCAAAAGTGCAAAATCGGGTGTGGTTAAAGTGTAAATAATCAAGAATTTGGGATATACTATGAATAACCAAGAATTTAGGGTGTGATATGTGATTTTTATTTAATTTGACCAATAGACACATGACAAGTGTCATTATTAGAAGAAAATGGCAAGAATAGCCTTACTAATTGGTGAAAAAGGACTAAATTACCCTTGAAAATGTCAAAAATGGCAAGAATGCCCTTGAAGCTTCATGAAAGCTCCTTCTTCTTATCCATTCCACTTTGTAGCCGTGGAAGACTCCATGAAAACCAGCTTGGGCGTGCAAGAGAGAGAAGGAAGAGAGAGAAAGTTTTTTTTGGCTTTTTCACCCAAAAATAGTGAGATTTAGGCTTGGGTGTAGAAGGGAAAGTTGCTCTTCTCATCAAGCTCTATCTATTGATGTGTTTAGATTGAAGAAAGCTCAAGTTTGATCAAGTTTGGTGAGCTCTAAGTGAGGATTTTCAAGTTGTAGCAAGAGGTAAAAATGTTCTCCTCTAAAAGCTCTTTAAAGTACTCTTTTTAGTTTCTTGAGATTTTGATGTTGGTGTGATCAAAGGTGATTGACCATAGAGTTTTGGGATGATTTGAATATGTCTAATGGTGTTTTAGATGTTGTTATGTTAATCTATGGCTTTGGTTTGGTGTAAAAATAACAAGAAACCATGTTGTACACACTAGGGTTTTAGAGGCTTAATAGTGCATGTGAGGGTTTTGGCATGATTTGTTTGGAATTTGGCTAAATTGATGAAATTAAGATGATTCTTATGAATTATGAAGCTTATGAAAGTGTGTGTGTGAAACTTCCCTCTTGAGAAGCCAAAACCATGAATATGGAAAAGAAGGAAGGAAGGAAGGAAGGAGATTTAGCTATTCAATGTGTTTTTGGAAGATCAGTAATGTACACGGGATAGAACATGGCCCATGTTGTACCCCGTGTTCTTCTACGAAGGCAGATCAGTAATGTACATGGGGTAAAACACGGCCCATGTTCACCCCCGTGTTCTTTTCTGAGCAAGCCAGTGAAGCCTCGAAGTCATCCAGTAAGAAACACGGCCCTGAACACAGGGTATGAGACCCCCGTGTTCTTTGTCAAGTGAACATTTTGGCTTTAATTCTTCACGTTTTGCATGGTTTTACTTCCGGATCCTTTTCTAATGTTCATATGTGTCATTTTAAGGCCTGAAAATAAGATATAGAACATCTAAGTATGCATTTATTTAAGTGGAGGAAGTAAAGAATACCTGAGGTTTAAGGAAAGTGTTGATGTTCTAATAAGAACTATGATATGTATTTGTATAGACTAAGGAGTGACAACTTGGAAAGGCAAGAGGAAGTGTAAAGAAGTTGTTAAGTGAGGGCAAAGGAAACATCACATTGGAAGCTTATAAAAGGTAGCTAGCTTTATCCTTAAGCTCTGTTTTCTATTTACATGATTTTCGGTATATTTTGCCATTATATGGAATGTGTATGAAATAGCTATGTGCACACCCCGGGAAGACAGTCAAATATTGTGTGTGTAAGGCCTATGGCCCGAGTTTTCCCCGGGATGGTAATGAAATTGCTGTGTGCGGTACCTATGGCCAGATACCTCGGAAAGACAATGTGATACTGTGTGTGTAAGGCCTACGGCCCGAGTTTTCCCCGGGAAGACAGTGAATTGCTGTATGAGGCCTAGATACGATTACCTGTGATGGCCATCTAGATAATTATATGAGTCCTTGAATGGGCTTGTTGATTGCTATGTGTAATGCACATTTCTTACAATGGTATGGAATGAGATGATAAATGATTAATTAATTTTGAAATATATGTTTTATTTGCTTAAAGATCTGGAATGGCTCAATATATTTTTACAGTGATGGCTAGCTACTGAGAAACTCTGTTTCTTATGTTTTCTGTGTTATACTAACCATTCCAGGTGATACTTCTAGAAACCCTCTTGACAAAGGAGAATAGAGATTTGAAGTTGTATTATAAATGATTATGTGGTTGGTGATATTGTAAGTAATGGATGTATGTTTTGTAAGTTGAACTTTTTGTATAATTACATGACCCTTGCCTATGTTGTATGAGATACAGAAAATTGTGGTATTATGAGCTAGTTCAGAGTAGAAGCCAAATTAGTATGCAATAATTACCTATTTAATGAGGAATAAGGCGTTAATAAGTAAGGGAGTTACATAGAACACAGCCCATGTTGTACCACATGTTCTGTACACGGGGTAGAACACGTCCCGTGTTTACCCCTGTGTTCTTCTCTGAGCAGTCCAATGAAGTTTCGAAGCAGTCCAGTAAGAAACACGGCCCTTAACACGGGGTATGGGAACCCCGTGTACTTTGTCAAGTGAACATTTTGGCTTTGATTCTTCAGGATTTGCATGGTTTTGCCTTTGGATCCTTTTCTAATGCTCATATATGTTATTTCAAAGCTTGAAAACAAAGTATAGAGCATCTAAGTATGCATTTGTGCATCTATCAATGTGGAGGAAGTAAAGAATATATGAGATTTAAGGAAAATGATGATGTTCTAATAAGAATTATGATGTGTATTTATGTAGACTAAGGAGTGACAAGTTGAAACGGTAAGAGGCATTATAAAGAAGTTTTTAAGTGAGGGCAAAGGAAACATCACATTGGAAGCTTGTAAAAGATAGCTAGCTTTATCCTTAAGTTCTGTTTTCTATTTACATGATTTTCTGTATTTTATGCCATTGTACGGAATGTGTATGAAATTGCTGTGTGCACAACCCGAGAAGACAGTAAAATACTGTGTTAGGCCTATGGCTCGAGTTCCCCGGGGATGACAAGTGTGCGGTACCTATGGCCCGATACCTCGAGAAGACAACGTGATGCTGTATGTTAGGCCTTTGGCCCGAGTACCCCGGGAAGACAGCGTGATGCTGTATATAGGCCTAGGTACGACTATCTGTGATGGCCATCTAGATGTCTATATAAGTCCTTGAAGGGGCTTGATGATTGCTGCGTCCGATGCATATTTCCTACAATGGTATGGATTGAAATGATAAGTGATTAATTGATTTTGAATTTGAAATGTATGTTTTATTTGCTTAAGGATCTGGAATGACTTAATATATTTTTATGGTATTAGCTAGCTACTGGGAAATTTTGTTTTTCATGTTTTTGTATTGTTACTAACCATTCCAAGTGATGCTTCCAAAGGCTCTCACAATAGAGGAGAATGATGTTTTGAAATTGTATTAAAATGTTTATGTGGCTGGTGATATTGTAAATGATGGGTTGGTGATATTGTAAATGATGGATGTATATTTTTTTTGTAATTTGAACTTTTTGTATAATTACATGACCTATGCCTATATCGTATGAGATCCAGATATTTGAGGTATTGTGAGCTAGCTTAGAGTAGAAGGCAAATTAGTATGCGTTAATTACCTATTTAATGAGAATTAAAGTGTTGATAAGTAAGGGAGTTACAGACATGCTGATGCATGAGGAATAAAGAAAAATGGAATGGTTCCTAATTAGGTATATTAAAGGTTTTCATGATGTAGTTAAAATAATATGCTATTATTTAATTTGTAAAGCAACGAATATGTGGGCTTGAGAAATGACCTTAATAAGGTTGAATGATTATTTGTATATCTATATGATTAAACCTAACTTTGAATGGTATTATGTGAAATTTAAATGTTAGGTGGACAAGAGGATAAAAGTTTATTTATTGACTATTTATGAATTATTTATATTAAAATATTTATTCACAAGCCCTAAACTTACCATTCCATGTATTTTTTTTACCAAATTTCAAGATAATCATTGCCACCACTTTAGGATGGAGCTTCCAAAAGCTTATCTTGTAAGTCTTGGGCAACAATGGATTATGTCCAATAGATGTGCATGGGCTATCATTTTTATTGATTATAAAAGAGGTAGTGAATAGTAATTACATTTGATCTTGGAGAAAGGGGATTATGTTGCCTTCCAATTTAATAATGTCTAGCTTTCCAATTATTGTATAGTAAACTTATTAAAAATTCTACATATATTGATCAAGTGCATAATAGGTACAATTCAAATTGGTAAAAATCAAGTAATAAATTCTACATCAATTCCAATTGAAATTAAAATGTGACAGGTTGCCAGAAGTGTAGCACCCACCAAACTCAAGGTGGATGATACTGCTTTGTTACCATATAATAATATAAATTAAGATTTAAAAAGAAGAAGAAAGGATAGATTGAGAGAATTAAAAAAAAAAGTGCTTATTTTGTATTCCAATAATTTGAATATACATTAAGACACAACCCTAATGTTCAATATGTATAACTACTATAAAATACAACTACATAAGAACTTAAATCTATAATATAACTTAAGCCAATACCATAACCTAATTACAAAAATTAACAAGTTTTATTGTCTAATCACAATAATTACAAATATCCGTATTATTACAAACTTACTTCTAAGTACATATCAAAACTCAATTCTATGTCATCAAAAGCCTTTAATTCAACTAACATTTAATATTTTTTGAACATTTCGTACTTTTTGATATATCTAGAATTCAATCCCTAATATATATATATATATATATATATATATATATATATATATATATATATGGTGATGTAACTACTTTACAAAAAAAGGAAAACCTTTACCCTATGTGTAAACCAGTAATGCATGCCAAATGACTGCTGCTCACAAATACTACGAAGATGAAAATTATGAATTTACATCATTTATTAAAGAAAGACAGAAATAATTTAAAACAGAATACAGCTTGCAATACTTTTCATTACATTAACAGTATGCCAAAGAATTAATCATAAGTTGCCATTTTGACAAGTATAATCTCTACGAGGATTTGGCTTTGAACAAAGTCCAACAATTCATGAAATGGATGCTTTTAAAATAATCGTACAAGTAGTATGACTATATCAAGGGTAAACTACAACTGCTGAGAAGATCTACAGTTAAGCAACGAGTCTTCCAAAAATATACTAAGCTGCGAGGTATACAATCCTGGCTTATTTCTGAAGTGGTCAACATGGGGTGTGGAGATGAAATTGCATGCCCTAACATCGTGTCCCGCCCTACGTTGTTCCTCTACAAATGATTCGACAGAATCAGCAGGTATAACTCTGTCTGCAGTGCTATAAATGTATAACTGAGGACAGCGGGGTTGTCTTGATTGTAGTAAACTCAAAACATCAGATAGCCTCCTGCATTGTATAGAATTATTAAAAAAGGAGCTCGGTTATTCATGTATCTGACAGAAACTTAGTACAAAACATTATTTTATATATTATAAATATAAATATGATGACATGCCCAACGTGGAATCCATGTAACATTCGCCATTTTACAGAATGAACAATTTATTGGTGACTTCACTCCTTATCCAATAAAGACTCTCCTCAAAATCGCACTAAGTAATCTTTTCAGCTAAACCCCACAAACTCTTGATCATGTTATTAATGGGCTTCATACCACATTATCAGTTTTCTTAAACAACTTTATCCACAGTGATGACAATTTTAGAAACACAATAATTATATAATCAATTGACAATATAAATCAACATACTACTGTCATCTCACTTCTGATTCTTTCTGAAGCAACAAAGTATGACATTTTATTATCAACTTGATAATAAAAAGTTTTCTAGCCACATAATGTCACTCATTTTTCTAGAAGTAGTATTTCAGGATCAATTTTCAAGACTTCAAGTTCAGAGACATTACCTATTCATGGCAGGAAGATTCAAAATCACCTCAAAAATTTTCTTTAGCATTAATAGTAAAGCTGATTCAGTAGCTGTGGGTTTAGTTCCAAAAGTTCCATCCCTGCCAAATGATACTTCAATTCCCGATTCATTTGAGCATACACTTCCTTTTGTAGCTACACTATTCTTTTTCAGAAAAGCAGCAGAGAAGCCTGAAGCCCAGATCTGAAAAGATGAAATCACATAAATAAATATCCTTTTTCACATCAAAAAGGCATCTATGACCTGCAGAAAGGATATCAGAAATTGTCCTTTGGTCACTTCAATTTTAAACGTCAAGCAAACTACAAAATCTTCAATACAACGGCATTAGAATCATATTTTCTTGCAACTCACCCCCTCCCCCCTTTTTTCTTCCAGCAAGAAAATTTTTAAAAAAAAGCAGGGATACGGCAAAGGAAATTAAAATGTCCAAGAAAACCAACATGAAGTTCAAATGCTCTGTTCAATCGGGTTGTGTATAACTCTCAGACTACGTACTACCTATTTCAAAAGTGAGGATATATATAAGGACACAAGAAGTGCAGAAAGATAGAGATAAGAATAAATTCAGCCCAATTCTATCACATTATGAAGATCACAATTATTTACCTGTGGGTCAGCATATGCAACAGGTGCAGAATCTACAATGCAGCCCCTAATCCGTTCCATCACAGATGGATCTTGTTTGTGAAACTGCTCCAGAATAACCCCATATCTGCAACAAGTTACCAAACCAATCACATAAATTCTAGCAATGCAATAAAAGAGAAATATAAAAGAAAATTAGAGTTTACTCACGTTAACCATCCTGTATTGCTGAAAGTGTGAAAAACTAGATTCTTATCATTTTCCCCCTCCAGCCAACCAGCCAAGTGGTTTACAAGCAATTTTATATTCTGTTCTGCTTTCCCTCCAGGCTTGTAACTTAGGATCTCGGTTATTGGAAATGTAAAAGTAATGGCATGAAATCCCCTTGAGGTATACCATTCTGCATATTTCCTAAGATGTCTCTGTTTTGCACCCAACCATCCCAGCAAAACCACCACAGTCTTTGACTTCACCGAATCCTTGACAAAATTTGACTCGGGCAGATGCCATTGATACATAACCTCAGGATGACGAGTGGAGATACTTTGGGATTCGGAATATAAAGATGGCGTTGGTACTTTAGGCAAAGCAGCAGATTGATACAATTTGTAAAGAAGTGAAGACGAAACAACCGAAGAATAATACAAGTTGGAAACATGATTCTTCTCAAAATTTGGAACCTGGAAGTTAACATTAGGTACAGGGGCACGAATTCGAGCTATAAACGAGAGTTTAGCAACCTTAGAAACGGAAATATGAGAAACCCATGCTGAATCTGACCCATTTATTGATGAATTTATCAAATTTGAGGTAGAACAAGCATCAGACGACCCAGGAGAAGGCAATTTATCAGAAATTTCAGCAGAGAAAGAAGCAACAGCAACGGCAGCAGCAGCCACCAGAGGCCGTTGAAGACCTCCGGATAATGAACCCATGGCAGAAACTCAATGCAAAATGTAGATCTTTCTCAAGCCAACAACAATAAAAAATACTTCAAGCTCAGATCAGCCAAACAATAAAAATTATGTTGAATAGAATCCCAGCCAAAACCAGTTACACCTGCGGAAATAATCATAAAGAATGACCAAAAGGGTAGGTGGAGTTGTATCAAATTTGAACGAGAAACGCACAAATAACACGCAACGAAAATTATTGGAAATATAAGAATATTCGGTTTGTGCAAAAGATTATTCGTACCTTCACCGGCATTTTGTTTGACTGGAAGCTCTCCAAGAAACCGGGCTGTCAATATCGCCTCGTTTGACAGCCCGATTGCGAAACTCCGGACGCACAACGCCAACAAGAAGCTTCTCTTCGATTTATGGGGTCACAAACTGGCCCTCCTCGTTCCCCGGAATTGGAGACTTCCCTAATTCAAAAGCATTATTTCAAGCAATAGGAATGCGCCACCTGTCAAGTACATACATTAACCTGGGAGAATGACTTCCGCGAGGACACGCGGCGATTGACTGGGTAAACGCGAAATGACATCTTTGTCCCTATATACTTGAAAGCTTGTTTGCAGCCAGCAAAGAATTCACGTCTACTTATATATATGATCGCCAAAAGCTTGGAGCATGGAGTTGACGATCTATGGAAATATATTTGGAAAGTGACATGGACCGGAAAAATTAAAATTTTCTTATGGTAATAATGGATTGCTAACCGATGAAGTTAGGGAAAGAAGAAGTATGGGTAAGTCCTACTTATCAAAGGTGTAAAATTGTTATAGAAATTGAACTCCATGATGTATATGAATGCAATTGGTCCAAACAAGTACAGTTGATGATAGTAAAAGAAAGGACACTTGTAATACTCTAATAAAATAAGAACTTAAAAAAATTGAATACAAATCATCCTAATAAAATTTCATAATAAAATTAAGTAAAATTTGATTAACTTGTAAAAATAGATCTAGGACATATCTATTTAAAATTTTTATTAAACTTATATTAACTATTAGTATAAATCAAAATATCATAAAAAAATTTTAACATTAAACTTGAAAAAATTTTATAAAAATTTGATAGAAAATTAGGATCGTGAATAATTGAAAATTGGCTCGATTAACTCGAAAAACATAGAAATTGAGCCTAAATTGAAAATAAATTATTTTAATTTATTTAAATTGATTTAAATTAACATTTTAAGGCCTAAATATGACTTTGAACAAAAAAAAATTAGATAAAAAAATAAAGGCCTAAATGTATAGAAGAAGCTTGATAAAATAGTAAAAACTTGTGAAATCAAGGATATTTGTTAGAGGATATCTTAAGGAATTTTATTTCACTAAAATTTATTAGTTCAAGTAAAAAATCTTTTAATTTCTAGTAGCAAAAACTATGATTTCCATGTACTGCCCATCATGAAGCAATTTTGCAAAATTTTAAATTAGGAAACTTATTTTGAAAGGTTAAGGATTTTTGGATTTTATATATATGGTTTTTGGGGTTAAAAATTAAACACTTTTCTACCCATATTTCCTAGCATAGTCAGGGAAAACTCTAGTTCTCCCCATAAGGTTTTTCAATTTTTCAACACATCCTAAGGGATTTTTCAACTTGGTTTTTCAATTTTAGGAAGGTATCTTAGAGTTTCCTTCATCTTTTTTCAAGTTTTCATAGATATTTCTTTTTCTAAACTTCTAAGATTTAATTTATTTAAATAGAGTGTTCCTTGTGCTATTTCAAAGGGCTTTTACAAGGTTTGGGATTTAAAAGGTTGAGATGAGTGCCAATTACTCCTTTTTCTATTAAATTTTTTCAAAATAGCTAAAGAAATTTGACAAAATTGTCATTATAGATATAATTTAAGTGGTAATGTTGGATAGTTTGATTTTGAGGATGTACATATGTTATTATGTGTAATATCCTAAGAAATATTATAGAGAAAATTCAAAAAGAAAAATCCCCAAATCTAAAAATCCAATAGGAAAGTTAGGTGAAATTTAGGACATTTGTAAAGGCATTTTGGATATGGGCCCAACTAGAAATTTCATGAAAATTTTATTAGGCATCAAAATAGATTAAAATCTAATTAAAAACTCAAGAATAGATTTAGAAAAATTTGTATAGGAATTTGTTGCAATTACAAATTTTGGATAAATTGAAAAGTGAAAAATTAAGCTAAAAACTTAATAAATTAATTTAAAAGTCCTTGGGCTAACGTAAATCACATTTTTTAGGCCAAAATGTATATAGAATTTTAAAAATAAAAGCCTAAACAAGACCCAAAAATATCTAAAATTTTGGGGATAAAAATGCAAGAAAAAAGAAACTTAAGGCTAATTTATAATAAATCTTTTTTATCTTTTTAAGTAGCTAATTTTTATTAGTATTAAGCTAGTTTAGCCTAATTTTTGGAGGCTTAAATCTAATTTCTAGGGCCTAAAAATATGAGCCCAAGCTTTTAAAAGAAGCTAAGGATAAAATGAAAAAAAATAGAGAAAACTAAGGGCTAATTTGTAATAAATCTTTTTTATCTTTTAAGATGACTTATTTTCATTGGCTTGGGGTAATAATTTTTTTGGCTAAATAAGGACACTTGGATGTCTAAGTTGGCCAGTCAAGTGTCTAAGAATTTTCCAAAATTTAATACATAATAATAATAAATTGAAAATTTTTAAGGATATATATATATATATATATATATATATATATATATATATATATATATAAAGGCCATTATAAAGCAAAAAGGATTGCTTTCTTGGCCAACAAAACCGAGGTTCCTTGTTTGCACCTTTAGAGTTTTTCATTTAATTTTCTTGCACAAAAATATTTTCCAAGAGCTTTCCTTATAAAAACCTTGAAGGTAAATATGCTTTATTCTTTTCTTCATGTTTTAATGGGAAATTCTTCTTTAAATTTTCTAAAATGGTGTTTATCATCATGGTTGGAGTTCAACTACCCTTAATGAGTACCAAGCATATTAAAAGGTTTAAAAATTTAAGGTAAGTGACAACCACCACTTTTTCTTTAGAATTTTCTTATGGAAAGTGATAAATATGATGATATTGTTGTGATTTATTTTGTGTGTGGCAATATATGAAGACATAGTTCTGATTTTGCATTTTTTTAATATTGTTTGATGATATTAAGATGATATTAGGTTAATAAAATTAATGGAAAATTTCCACTAAAATAGATTGAAAGATTATCTTAAGGATTTGCTAGGAAGTTATTGAAACAAGCTCTTTTAAGGAATAAATTTTATATGAAATTTTTACAAAGGAAAAAAAGTTTGATTTGGTTCCTTAAAACTAGGTGTTAGAACCGTAAAATTTTGGGGGAAAAGGTCATAAAAATTAATCTTAATCAAATGACGAATTCTATAAAATTTTGTTTAAGGGTTAGAAATGAGCTAAAACTTAAAAAATTCTAAAGGAAAATTTTGGATACCCCATTGTAGAAGGGGTTAAAATTGTTAAAAATTCAATTCTCATTACTTTTATGTTTTTAATAGTGTTAGAATAAGTGTGGAAATTTTTAGGAATTTTCAGAAAATTTTAAGAATACGAAAAGTGAATGTTTATAAGCCTAGTGGACATAGAGCCACAAGCAGGATGTTGGAAGTTTTTATTCTATTTTTAGGGCATTTAGGCAATCAAATGATTGAAAAAAAATATGGAAAATCAATGTCCCTACCCTTCCATTTGTTAAGAAACTTAAGGCCAAAATTGGTTGTATTTGAAGTTCATTTAATTATTTAACAAAATTTTCTATTTCAAGTACTTTAATGCAAGTATGATTTTGGACCCTCACGAAAATAAAATTATTTAGCCACCCAAACCATGAATTTTTTTAGATATAATTTATTTTCTATGCTTATCAACATGTTAGAGATGCTATGCCAAAATTTGGCAATTTATAGAAATGATTTGAATATTAAAAAAGCCTTCCATTACATCACACTCCATGCTGGCCTTGTTTTGAGAATATACATTCACTTTTGCATGAATAGCACTAAGGAACTATAATTGTGTAAGATAATTAAGTTTTAATGATTTATAATGGGTTAATAAGATGTCATGTGTCTTAAAAATATTTTGGTGAAAGTTTGAATAAGTTTGAGAGGTAAAAAAGGGGTTTACTCATGAATACTACTTTTATGGCCTAATAAGGCTTTTGGGATAGTGAATATGTTTTAAATTTATATCATACACTTGATATTCAAATTTCTTTTAGTCTTAAGGCATTCATATTCCATATTTGTTATTATAAAATTTTCATAAAACACTTATGATTAAGTTAGTATTTTAACCTGTAACATCCTCAGTTTAAATATATTAGCTTGGTATGAATATAAATATTTATTAGTGGAGAAAAAAATAATACATGAAATGAGATTTTAAATAAAATTGATTTTATGGAAAATACTTGATGTAAATTGATGTTTGAGATTTTAGAAAATGAAGAGCTTATCATAAGGTGAGGATTATTAAAAAAAAATACTTACAACTCATTTAATATATTTTCTATAATATCCCCTAATTTGAAAAAAAAATTGAGATTTGTGGATTAGTATTTATTTGAATAATGTTCTAGTTTTCCTAAATTTCAATGTTATAATTACCCATGATTCATACTTTCTTTACATTTGTATTTTACAAAAACTGGTTCCCCTTTTTTCCTTAATTTTGGTGCTGCACAAAGATAATTTTTTTTCCCTTTTAAACATTTCCAGCAGGTACAGTTGGCTCTTCTCTTGTCTTTACACCACCTTTTTTTCTCAAAATTTTAGCCATTTCTTTCTCCTTTTAAAATTATTTCTGGCTACTAGTGGGTTTTTCTCTTTCCCTAGCATCTTCTCTTGATACCCACCACTTTTGACTTTTTTTTTATTTTTGTCATTTTTGTTTTTTTCTTGGTACAACACAGTAGCACCAGCTCAGCATTTATATACTTTCATTGGTGCTTCTTTCTTATTTTTGAAAGGAGCCCTCTCTGTCTCCTCATGTTTTACTTCTCCTCCCAAACAGGTTGCATGTTACCACCAGTTTCCATTAGCTTGCACACTAATGCTATTGCCAGAAGTGAGCGAAATCACGTGAGGGGTGACGAGGCTGTACAATGCAACGGTTGGGAGAACGGGAAAAGGTCGTGTTTTGCAATAGGGCCAGCACTTATTCTAGCAGCTTTCAGTTTCCAGGCACTATTTGGAGTAGCCTCCATCCTCTCCCTAATGGCTGGTGGTGTGAAAAAGACTAGGGACATGCAGGGCAGTGGTTCTTTTCCTTGTAAAGGGCAAGCCAAGGCAAAAGTATCAATTTACTATTTTTTCGTAAATTTATTTCTGTTTTACCGTTCTTTCAAAACATATTACCAAAATACACACGTAGGGCGGAGGCGCCACACTGAAAGGCGACTTCGGGGAGGAAGCGCTAGTCCGAATGGCACCCCCGAACTGCTTTGAGGGCGCCAAATTAAATGGCGCCCTTACGCTGTCCTTTGAAAATGAAAATTTTTAAAATAAATAATATGTGATTTACGCTGTCATTTCAAAATGAAAATTTTTAAAATAAATAATATGTGATTGTGAATCAAAATAAATTTTTAAAAATAAATTACTAATTTCATAATTATATTTGATATCATAAAATAATATTTTATTTCACTTTGATATATAATATATGAATTTATTATAGGAATCAAATAAGAAAGTAGTTAATGATAATAATATATTTAATAAAAATAATAAATATTTAGTAAATGATTGAATATTATTAAAATAAAAGATAGGATCAATAAAGAATAATTACGTAATTTATATTAATGTCTCTCAAATTTTAATCCAATGACACTTAATATTTATCATTTTTTGAAATTATACACTTCCACCGTTCAGAATTATAATATTACAAGTAATTATTTAAGACTTTATTACATATAAGCAAATTTATTGAATTATTCAATAATATTCTTTATTTATGAAGTTGAAGATTGTTGAAAATGAAAAGAAATATAACGAAATAAATATATTTCCTTTTATTTTGTATTTATTCCAATAATATTCTTGCTACTTTGTATTTATTTCAATAATATTATTTTTATTTTGTAACAAAATAAATACGAAATAATGAAATTGAAGATAGTTGAAAATGAAAAGAAATGTGGTTATTTTGTTACAATAATTTTTTCATTTTGTAATGAAATTAAAATTATAACATGAATTAATTCCTTTTTATTTCGTCACAATGATAAAATATTTTAGTAACAAGATGTGGAACATGGAATAATTCTTATCATTAGAAAAAAGATAAACACACATTGTTGTAAAAAATTTGTAATTAATTTATGTTAGTTAATAATTTATAATAATTAAAGTTATGAAAATAAAATACGAGAGGAGAGAATAAAATTCTAGTTAGAAGGTTGTTATTAGAAAAAATTACATATATTTAATGCGTTATATGAGAATTCAATTGATTGTGTATTTGTGAGAAGATTTGATAATTAAAATTAATATAAGTACCTACGCAAGAAGATAAAAATGTCGTAATAATGAAAACCATCCTAAATTTTGATTTTGACAATAAAGTAATAAAATAGATGTGCATAAATATACAATAAATATGAAAAAGAAAGCTAATGTCTACGTAAGTGATGTCTAGTCCCACATCCAGGATCGGTAATGTGGCGGCTATATCTACTAACCCTTTGCGTAGGCTCGGGAGTCACATCTCCGGTGTTTGTGGCTCCTTTACCTCCAGCTCCCGCTCTGCCTCTGTCTCTAGCTCCCGCTCTGCCTCTACCTTTACCTCTATCTGCAAGTACTGAGTCATCTGTCATCATGCCACCAAGTGTTGATCCCTGATCCTGAGTATGTAGATCAAATGCAGGACAATATGGCTGTGATGGACCAGCTTCACCGAAAGGAAAGACATGGAATGAAGATGAAACTCTTGGTATATGTGGAAATGCCTGAAATGAGGATGGAACACTAAAAGTAAACTGGTACATTTGGGATGATGACGGAGCATATAGTGCAGTCGGGAATATGGTTGAGGATAAAGGATCATCAAGTGCAGTAGGGTACATATGAGATAAGGCAGTCATATCTGGCATCATCATCATGGTGTCCTGGGCAGTCGATAATGGAGTCTGTTGCATTGTCAAAGTGGATGGAACATCAGCCTGCGACGTAGGTCGTGAACCAGTGCAACGACGTCGACGAGTATGAGGCTGATCATGGTCACCCTCCGCAAGGTCAGGGATATGATGGGCATGAGAAGCTGGCTCTGTATGTAAGTCAATAATCACATGATCAACTTCCTGAATAGCATGAAGGATGGAGTCCGTCGCTGATTTAAGCGAATTAAAGGTGAACCTAGACTGCCCCTCAGGTGTAGTGAAGTCGTGTAGTGTGGACACCTTATCTATCTGTGCAAATTTTTGACATTAAAGTTAGTTACAATACTAATGCACAAGAAGAAAATAAGACACAGATAAATAGCACGTAGTATTGCCATAAGGTTTAGTGCTCTCCCAATGGTTGTAATAAATCGCCTAGTAACCCATCTATACCATGCCATGTACTCAGACCGTGGGTCTAGGACTAGTCGTGTGGTCGGCTCGGCGATAACACACAAGTCTCGCCGAATATCCCATCGTGCAATGTATGGCTGATGCCGGATGTGCCATTCCTCATCATGCCGACCGGACAAGTAAAGGCAATGGACCTCTGCCACCTGCCTTGGTGGCTTAGGAATAGGATGGGGTAGTCCAAACTGCCACAAAACCCTATCTAGCTAGTGCCACTCGACAATCTGAAAGTGTATGAGTGGCACCACTGCTGTCCACATGTCACTCCCGTCAAAACAGTACTGAGGAAGTGATGCGGTGACCACTTCAATGTACGGGATCCAAGTGATCTGAAATTACACATTTATGTTGTCATTTAAATGCAACAATGAAATGGACAAAGGAATGAAATAAAAATATACATTATCCCCTTCATACCTGGTCGAGCCGAAGACGGTCTAGCACGTATCTATAATTAGGTAGGCTGTGTGCTGGACTATCCTGGAATGTCTTTTGATAGTGTCACCTACCAAGTACAGTAACTAAGTTAAACAACTTAGAAGTTAACTAAATTACGAGTGTAAATTGAAAATTTTTCTAACCTACGAGCTAGGGGACCAATCTCTGCATCCCCCTCTGGTATGTCTGAAATAGTAATCGCGGTGGCAATAGTGGAAAATCTATCCCATGCCCAAAGCTGCAGTAGTAGGCAACACTCTCCTATCTCCTTATATCTAGAGCAATGGCCTTACAGAGCTCTCTGTACAAATAGGCCAGGCAGGTAGATCCCCAACTATACGTCCCAGCCTCGTGGAAGTCTCTGAGCAAGGGTAAATGCATGAGGTGGACATACGTGTCGGAATGGTCGAGAAATAACGTCCCACCAATGAGACGCAAAATGTAGGCCTGAGTGAATCTCTGCACTGTCACCTCATCCGCATCATTTAGAAGATGAGTGAAGTGCCTCTCTAACCAATTCATCCTTAATCGCCCCCCTCTGATGACATTCTCGTCCACAGGTAACTACAATCCCAAGTACTCCTCTATCAGAGCTTCCCATCCCCACACAGTGGGATCCGTCACTACTTGACCATCAATGGGTAGGCCGAGCTGAAAAGCAATATCCTATAATGTAATAGTGGTCTCCCCCTACGGCATGTGAAAAATATGTGTCTTCGGCCTCCACTGCTCTACAAAAGCACTGATCAACTGATGGTCAATCGGAACAAATTCGCACATCACCAGGCTGTAAAAACCTGCTTCTCGTAACAAGGGAACAATCAACTCCGGCGGGTGCTGGTGATGGTAGTAATGAGCTCATCGAATTCTCAGCACATGATCAGGCTGCAAAAAAAAAAGATTAATAATTATTGTGTCTGATAATATGGAAAAGTATAACTAACTTTAAGATCTAACTATTTGCATACATGGCCTGCCCAAATCGATTGGGATATGTGTGAGTCCTGAGCCGTCAAAAGTGAAGGATCCCATGGTCCAAGATCGACGCGTCGGGAAGTGGATGTCATCTACCATTAACTAATTGCATTAGGCTGGAATTTAAACACACATTAATATAACATACGTGTGCAATTTAACTACAAAGATCCACACAAGAATTTATAGCACTCGAACGATTGAAGTAATTTGTTAACATTGCTAGTAATGGGGTCACATATATATCTATAATGGCATACAATTTTACAACAATCAAACAAATCACATCATCCAACCATTACACTTATGACATTAGTTAACATATTTCATAACATATTTGCAAAAGTAAAAATCAAAATTAACGTGAAAAAGGGCCTTCATCTCCATGGAGAAGTGGGCAGCACCTACGATTATGACCTTCCATCTTACAAAGATTGCATTTTTGCCTGACACCACTCTCTTGAGGCCAATCCATCTCATTCCTGATCCGTGTCGACTTCGGTCTTCCTTTTTCATGCAATCTTTCATAATTTGGAACCAGGACAGGAAATAGTGGTAGGTTATTCCATTGCGACCACTCCCCGATTGGCCACCACTCATATTTGTAGCAATTAAGTAGGGTATCAAGTCTATATATAGGATCGACATATGGTTCCCATGATATGTTAACTAAGGCACAAGCAGCAATAATATGAGCGCAAGGATACCTATATGCTTAGAATTGTCCACATTCACATTGGCCTTTGTCTAATAACACTTGGACGATCTTTCCACATGATCCCTTAGCCATATTAGGGCCCTCCACCACTTCAAACCTAGTTCCTTGTCTATTATACGCACGAACGTGGTAAGAAGAAGCACGTGACTGGATAGCCGTAAGCTCCTATCTGAATCTGCTTGCGTATATGTGACCTTATTGTAGTTCAGCATGTGCTTCTATTTCCTTTTCCACAAAGTACATGACACATCTATAGTATGTTTATTGAACAAGGCCTGTGATTGGTAGCTTCCTTAATCCTTTGAAGAGGCCATTAATGCACTCTACTATATTAGTCGTCATATGACCATATCTTCTTCCTTCATCATAAGCAAGCGTCCACTTCTCCATCGGAATGGTGGTTAACTTTTTGTGGATCTCCTCATTGACTTTGCTTAAGTTGTTCAATCTCTCCATGACCTTTTCTCGATTTAGCTTATAGGATGAACACAAGGAGACAAATAGTTTAACCGGGTTGAACTACCAAATAGATAAATTTATAGATGAAAGGTTCAACAAAAAAGTTGTGCTATAAGGCATACCAATCTTAAGGACAGCTTTCTTGACATTGTCATCCCTATATTTCTTGCGAATATTGCTGGCAATATGTCTGATACAGTACCGATGAAAAGCATGAGGAGGCTACCATCCTAGACCTTCGTTGGCTATAGCATCTTTTATAACTCGGTGTCGATCTGATATCAAGCATATTCCTTACTAGTTCGTAACATTTACCCATAATAATGCCAAAAACTAACTCCAGTTTTCATAGTTCTCCTTTTCAACAATGGCAAAGGCAAGAAGTACGGGACATTTGTTACTGTCCTGGGTCATAGCAATCAGTAGCATACCTTTGTACTTGCCATACAGAAACGTTCCATCAACTTGTATGAATTGCTTGCAGTAGGGAAATGCAACAATACATAGCTTGAAAGCCCAGAAAACTCGGTTAAAAATATGTTTTTGTGGATCAATACGATTGTAAACTGTGACGAATTTTTCTGACTCCAACTTAAATAGAGCTTGGTCACATTAGCCTAAAATGTCCAACCATTTGGGGAGCACTTCATATGATTTATCCCAATCTCTATACACCTTGATAATTGCCTTCTGTTTTGCCTTTCATGCTTTTTTGTACGAAATCTTATACCCATACATGCCTTCCACCCTCTCTTGTATAAGCGAGATTAGAACATCTTGCTTCACTTTAATCATCTTCAGTAATATACTCGGAGTCAAGAGACTTGTGATCTTGTGTTAAACTAGCATTAACACATGTGTGAGCCCCTAAAAATCTAGTTATTCTCCAAGTGTTAGAATTCTTCAGACTAGTCACTTTAAGGCAGAATTTGCATTCATCCCCATAATTATCACACTTCACACTCAATCTTCTAGTATCCGATTCCTCCATGTAATAACTATGGTGCCTTCTGATGTGGTAATGCTTGGTTGCAGCAATAAATGCCTCCTTGCAATCAAACTCTTATCCAATTTGTAAGTCCTCCATGCTATAGTCATAGCTTGGTTTCATTATTTCTGGAAATTCATTTGCATTCCTCACGGCATCCCAATCAATGTAAGAGAAGACAGCAACTTGAGGGACACCACATGATGTTTGTGTAGCATTGTCACTCCTCACACACCAAGCTGCAACACCGTCATCATGTGTAGTTGCACATTTTTCATCATCAGTATCATGATAATCACCGCTACTACAAGACACCTCATCGTCTTCAAAACCAGACTCAAGGTGGGCATCCATGATTATAGGATCAGTGGATTCTTCCTCTACCATCGGTAAGGCACTTGTTGAACCCATCATTATATATGATACATTTCTTGGGAAAACACCTGCAACAGATGAGTCCAATGCAGGAGTGTAACTATCAAAAATGTGGAACTCAATTCCACCCGTGTAAGGAGGGCCTTCCCGCACCATCGAACAACTAGTACTGACATAAGCCATTGGATCTACGGGTAGTCTAATTATTGGGACTCTTTCTTGTGAATCAAGGTTGGCAGCGTGCAGTTCGGATGTGATCACCTCCACGTACAATTTCATTGCTATCATCATCGGATGTTGTTCGTAGCTTGCTATGGCACATGCCAAGTCTTCATCATTGTCCAATTCGTATGCCATATATTGAACCTCTATTTGATGCTGTGGAAACCTATAAATAATTCTCCCAACAGCTTGATCTTGGGGAAGTTTCAGTCGAGCATGAATTTTCTTTCGCAAAACATCCATAGTACTGCATCCTCTCAATTTCAATGCCTTTGGGGGAGGTCCATCGTATATTACCCCCATTGATCCTTCAATCATTGTACCATTTGATATATAAAAGCAATTAAACTTTTCTTCATCTTGTTACTTTCAACTGCAGAACATTCACTGCACCCTCACAACTGACACATATTATCATATACAATTTTTGTATTTATAAATGAATGAACTAGTATTTAATATTACAAGTAATAATGAACGATATGTATTACTATTTTTGTAAGGTATATATTTAATAGTACGTAATAATTTACCCGCACAGGCCAAACGATACCTTTACAGGCCCACATTTTTTTCCAACTAATATATTGCTATTTTTACACTCATTCGTAATTTTTCATACTACATAAAATTTTAATGTTCATTTGCAAGCATGATATAAATAATTTAATTCTAATTCTTCTTTTTTTGCATAATTTCTGGTGTAATATAAATAAATTATTTCAAAAAAAATAAATTTATATTTGAAACAATAATTTCAATTTTCACTTACTTGCACACAATTGAAAAAAAACTTAATTTTTAAATATGATTGCATAACAATTTTTCATATATAACAAACATATCATATAATATGATAATTTCTTCTGGCCAAATAAATGTTATTTCTTTTTAAAACTATTATAATGTTTGGCTATATAATCTTATCTATATTTTAATTTATCTTTTTCAATTGTCATTTTTCTGTACAGTACAAATTATACTTATTAAATTGATTAACTTTTTCAATATACTACATTTATTATTTTCATGACAATTTTCTCCCTGCACACCTATTACTAAATAGCTACAAAAAATATTTACACATCATTATTTGTATATTTTTATGATTACAATCATGAATTCTTTTTTACATACACTAACTTCGTCTAATACTTATATTACAGTACCTCCTTATATATTTCAATACTTTCTGAATAAACGTATGTATAGTATAATTTTTTCGCTACGTTTATTATTCTTGTATTTATAATATCTACTATTTAAATAGAAAAATATTCATATTTTCAATAATAATATCCTATTTTTTAAAGCTTCTGATTATATTCACATATCCTAAAATTTTATTTTTATTACTTCTCTTATTATATATTAAAATTTCACAAGAAAAAATTCTCTAAATATAACTTGCACCTAGGTCGTCAAAACCTATTTTAGGATACCTTTCTTTATCTTGTTTGTTCTTTTTTTAACAGCACTATCTATCACAATACATATAAATTTCTATAAATTTTTCACAAATCATAATTTCACATCTTAAATCATAATTTCACATCATAAATCATAATAATCAATATAAAATAAAAATACTCATATTATTTATATCATAATATTCTAAACAAATTTCTCTACTACTATAAAAGATATTTTCATGATGACTGATAAAAATTATAATGTAAGTACAAAATTTATAAAAATACTAACCAGTAAGTATTAGGAAAAGCAAACAAAAAAGAGCCTCTGCATGAAAGAAAAATTTGTTAGATATTTTAATAACTTTAATCTCTAAGTAAAAATTATTAAATATTATTGTATCATTAAAAAAATTATGCAAAAATCATGATAAATTAAATATATTTTACAAGACAATATATGAAAGGAACAAAAATAATAACATAGATAAAATTTTATTGATGTGTATTTAATTTTAAATATAGTGCTTAAAATTTTATATCAAGAAAATATTAATAAATTTTAAAAGAGAATTAATTTTTATTCTTAAATACTTTTATTAAAACTAGAATAAATAAATAATTAATTCAGGTAATGCTTCCCATAACATTAATTTTTTTAAATTATTTGAAGATAAAAATAAAATATGTTACACTATGTCAATATTATGTAATTATCCTAATATTTAAATCATAAATAACATGAGTCAATATAAAAAAAATTATAACAAAATAAATTAAAAAAGGAGAAATGATATGTGAAAGGTAAAGTAATAAGTGTTAAAAATAAAATATATAATCAACTAATTTTGTTAAATAATATATTTGATTATTAAAAATAATGTTATGTCAAAAATAAAATAAATTGCATTATATTTATATTATTCAATATATTGCATTTGAACTTTTAATAGAATGATTAAAAAAAAGAAAGAAGAAAAAATTAAACAAAGTAGATGAAGTGAAGAAAACATAATGTACGAATTTTAAACCTTTGGAGAAATCTTAATTGATATATTTTAAACTTAAAACATAATATTTAAAAATTATTATCAACAAAAAATTGAAAAATATAACTTATTATAATAAGTTAAATTTTATTTTAATTACTAAGTTTTTTTTTAAAATATAATATGAAATTCATTATTTTTATTAATAAAATGTATATTAAAGCTTTAATTTATTTAAATTATTATAATAAGCTAAAAAAATTTAACTTATTATATTTATGTTAATTAATGATATTAATATTTTAAACTATAAACAATATGAGTAGATATAAAAAGAATATAATAAAGTAAATAAGAAATAAATAATACGTAAGGTATAAAGTAATAAAAAATTGATTGTATAATAAATTAATTAATTAAATGAATTATAAAATTTATATAGAATACATTTATAATAAAAAAATTGATATATTTTACTGTTAAAAAATACTAGTGCATATGGTTTAAATACCATGAGTTAACAAAAAAGAATAAGAAAAATGTACAATAAAAAAGATAAAAGAAAGAGAAATAATACATAAGATATCAAGTCTTTACAAAATTTTCTCAATTGAAATTTAGTTATTTTGACATATATTACTTTAAAATTAATATAAAAAAATTGATCAATAGGACAATATATTCTCATAATAATCAACATATAATAAAAATAATTTTATTTTTATCATATCCTATATCCTAAAAAATTTTATATTTAAAAAATTTCTAAACTTAATTTTTACTTAAATCATAAATTTTATTCTAAGACACTTTTCTTTATCCCCTTTGTTCTTCTTTCAAAATTATAAATTATCACAGATCATATAAATTTGTACAAATTTATCTTAAATCTTAGATCATAATTTCATATCATAAATCATAATAATTAATATAAAATAAAAATTTTTCTACCACTATAAAATATATTCTTATAATAACTAATAAAAATTATAATATAAATATAAAAATTATAAAAATACTAACCAGTAAAAATTATAAACTATCACAGATCATATAAATTTGTACAAATTTTTTCTAAATCTTAGATCATAATTTCACATCATAAATTATAATAATTAACATAAAATAAAAATTTTTCTACTATCGTAAAATATATTCTTATAATAACTAATAAAAATTTTAATATAAATACACAAAAATTATAAAATTACTAACCAATAAAAAGAAGGAAGAGCAAGAAAGAAGACCAGATCTGAAATCCAAAGAAGAAAATGTTGTCGGATGAATGCACAGAAGTAAAAAAGGATGAAGATTTGTGAGTGGGAAAATGAGAGATGGTGCGAACAGGAATAGCTCCAAACGGTTGCGAAGAACGGAGAACGGCTGCGAGGGCAACGAAGAGCGAGTGAAGGCCGAAGAGGGATTGGGTATAAATAGGGTAGGAGGCGCCATTGCATTTGGTGCCTCCCAAAATTTTGAACCAATGGCGCCACCTTGAATGGCGCTTCCAAGGTTTAATGGCGCTTGGAACGCCATTCAATCTAGTGCTTTCCAAGCTCAACATACTCCAAAGGCGCCAGACAGTGTGGCGCCTCCATGTGCCGCGGACGCCAATCAAAATGGCGCCCTGCGTACTTTAGTAAAATGTTTCCAAATCACGGTAAAACAAAAAAAAATTTATAAAAAAATCATATTTTGGTATTTTTGCCGCAAACCAATAGCTCCTCTCCTTGCGGGTGATGGGACACAATTCCGATGCGTCTAGTTGGTTTGGCATTTAGCTCCTCTTAGTTGGGATGCCCGAAGCTCGCTCACTCTCTCTCAACTCACGGGAGTCTCTTTCTTTCCCTTTCTTCCTCCTCCTCTCTGACGGTTGACGTTGTTACTCCTTTGGGTGTTAGCTCTCACGAGCTCTGTTCTTGTATATATATTGCAAGGCTCCTTGTTGGTGGCATTTCTTATTGCTAGCAATACCGGTGGGGGTTCCCCTAGTCATCCATAGTACCGTAATTTTGCTTTGGTTAGCAGCTGCAAGCTTTGTTCAAATTCTTTTTGACTCGTGTATGCCTAGTTCGTGAATATGATCAAGATTAGCCATAATCTCTCATAATTTTGCTACTATAAGTACTAATCAAATCCTTTTCTTAATTCATAACATCGATTCCAATTCTTTATAATAGATGGTACCTTGAATTAAAATGCTATAGTGGGATGTAAAAAGGGAGATTGTGTAACTCCATTTGAAGTATGTAGGAATCTTTTTGAAAATATGAAAATTTATGCTGTATAATCCCGACGAACTATGATTAAAATAGGTATAGAGTATTACATGTTATTACTCTAAACAATCATGCATGTTTTTTTTAGAAAACTCAATTGTGTGTTATATAATGATCTATACAGAATGGGAATACAAACTTTGTGCATGTGATAGGATAAAAATAACATGTCTTATTCCATCATTATGAAAGATTCCATGTTGTAGAAAGCTTTTGAAATATTATATTTTTATAAGATTTTAACTAGAACTAAGCAAAACCCATTTTTTCTCACGTCATAGTTTTTAGTAAAGCTTTTGATAAATAACCTTTTCATGTTAATAGAGCGGTAGAACTATATATTCAAAGTTATTTTAAAATGCCATATGATAATATTTCTAAGTGTGGTTACATATTTTAGAAGGCCCAACCTTGAAAGTATTTTTGAAATGGATAATGATACATAAGAAACTTACTAATAACTTATCTATATGACTTATTTCAAGAATCCTCACATTAAGATGTCTTCTTAGTTTCTATAAATGATCTCATAAATAATGATAAGGAGTACTAAGGAAGACTAAAATATTATGGATATATCACATAATAGTAGTTTAGAAATAAAATGGGCAAGACTGATATGTTGATAAGTTATCCTTATAATTCGTGTAATAGGAAGAAGTGGTGAGAAAGATGAAAACGAGTGCTTTGGAACCCTCAACGATGGATCATTTACCAGGTGAGTATAAATCTCACCACTAATTTTATTTTAATTTAAGATAAATTGATGATATTCTTCTTATTGGTAACATAGACCTCATCCTTATTATATGAAATTAATTTCATGATATAAGAGTTATTAGTGGTTGATAAATGATAGTTGATCAAAGTGTGCAACGAAAGCATGACTATATTATTAGGAGCCATTGATTGAGTAATTGTGAAAGGATTTAAATAATTATGTTATATACTTTGATGGCTTGTGATTGTTAGCTAATTGTCTATGTGGGCTTGTACTCGATCTGGTGATGCGAATAGAGTGAAACTCTAGTAAAATGACTTTGAAATAAGATTATGGCCACATGTATGGCTACCGTAGTTATTATATGATGTTTTATGATATTAAAATTTTTATTTATGGATAGATATCCTTGTTTAACATGATTGTAATGGGTTAATGTGAATGAGAAGAATTATTTGTGTTTAGCCTTAATAGTTATATAGGATTGTAATATCTACCCCGAATAGGTAGTTTATAGTATCAAGTTATATGCAAGAGAATTCCCATTATGGTTATAGTCTTATATGTTTTAGAAGTCTAGAAAAATATGGATTTGTTAATATTTTAATTTAATAGATTTTTAAGTTATGAATGTTTGGGTAGATATTGGTAGATATATGCTCACTGGGTTCTTGGAACTCACTTTATTTTATTTCAATGTTTTCAGGATTTTGATTTAAGCTTTGTAATATCCATGGAGAATCAAGACCATCTTACTAGAAGATTTGATGGTTGGGATTGTCTTGAATTAGGATCATGTTTAAAATAATGTTGTGGCTGATCCAATAGTTGTTATACTAAATTTATGTTCGTGTATTGGTCTTGAGATTTATATTGTATGATATAAGTGTATGATTCTATCATAGCTGGATAATTTGTGCTTTATATTTTTAGGGCGTGTGATTCTCATGAAGTATTTGAGAATAGGGGAGATTTTATCTCTTTTTCCATAAAAAAAATTAAATAAAATTTTATGTGCCCTTGAACTTTGGAAACTTTAGTTAAATAAAAAAAGTGAAAAATAGTTAAGGCTTGTAGAAACTAGTAACGGGATCCACGCCGGTCACAATAAAAAATGGGTTGTGACATTTTCTCATCAATCTTTTCAGCATGTTGGTACCTTTCTCTTCTTTTTTTTACTATTTTCGATACCTTTCTATTTTTTTGTATTATTTCGAGTACCATTGTTTTTTTAAAGAGAAATCAACCCCTTTCTCTTTTTTCATTAGCTGATTCTCATTTTCCCCTCTCTTTTTTTTCTCTCTGTTATCACTAGAAAACTCCACCGCCCCTCTCTCTCTCTTATTCCTCCTTCCACCTCCCTAACTCTCTCTTATTCTTCTCTCACCTCCATTTTTCTCTCCTTCTTTCACAATGCTATCAATGGTTTATGCCATTAAGCCACCTTACGCATCATTGCAAGCACGGGTGTGGCACTTTTCTAGTTCAATGAGAGCTATGTTGTTGCAACTAAACACATTAGTGGGAGCTTCTAGTGACTGACCAACCACTAACCCCCAACACATTAAAGACATGAAAACTGCCATGAATTGCGATTATGTTAGCAGCTTAGAATAGGTTGCTAGATCTTTGTGAACTCTAACAAGCTTTCCTATCCTCTGATGTCGACTAGCTACCAATGGAACCTTCCAATGATGGTAAGCTTGATTAAATCATAAAAGTCTAATTTTTATGTTGTTTTACTGGTTGTTTAAAAAAAACCCATTTGAGTATTTTTTATATATACAATGATACACATGAAAAATATAATTTTTATACTATAAAATTATGAAATAAAATGATCGAACACTATATGCCGCTATATTGTTAAGAATCATGTATATTTTTAAGATGACTCATTTATGGGTATTTTGGATACATGATGATACATATAAGAAAATGCAATCTTATGCTACATGCTACTGTAATACTATAAATTGAACATTTATGGAGTATTATATTCTTATATCTTACATAGTTCCAATTTGACTCACGAAAACCCATTTTTAAATATTATGGATTTTTGCTAATGTTTTTGAAAAAAAATAGCATTCTTATACCATCAAAAAATAGAATGTCATAATTAAAGCCTTTCTATAATATTATATTTTAAGAATGTAATCCTTGAACTTGATCCAAAGAGCCTTTACCTTACTATACTATTTGGATATTTGGTGCAACAATTCTAAAATAAAGATTTTATGTTTAAGAACATTGGACTTGTATGGCTAAAGTATATTTGTATTGTCAAAATTTAGTAATTCAATTATTTTATACTTTAGGTTGGAAAAATGCCACATACAAGATTCTTAAATTGTTCTTGAGAATGAATTTGAAAAGTAAAAGGCACGATAGTTTGAGATGAGTTAATAGTACTGAATGAGCTTTAGTAAAAAAATTTTTAACTTTAATATTTTCATATACAAAATTCGATTTCAAATTACCATGAAATAACCTATTTTCAATTTTTAATAATTAACTTGAAAAGAGATCATAAAATGGTAGCATGGGATATTGAAATATTTTAACTAGATTTCTTAATAGTGATTTGAAAAGAAAAGAGGTGAATCCTATGTGTTTTTATATATATTTTTTATGAAATTGTAATATTAGGTAAACAATGCAAAAATATGAGTAACGATGCTTTAAAACTTCTAAAATGGAATAAAGGCTAATAGGTGAGTGTATATCTCACCACTGATTTTATTTTAATAAAAAAATAATATAGATTTCATACTTTTTATATGAAATTAGTTTCATAATATCAAAGTAATTAGCTATTGATGAATGATAGTTGATTAATGTGCACAACGAAAGCATGGTTATGTCATTTTTAGCTATTAACTGACTAATTGTGATAGGATTGTAATGATTGTGCCATATGCCTTGATTGTCTATAATTATTGAATAGTTGTCTATATGACTTTATATTGCAATCCTATTCATATTTCTGATATGGAAGTTGAACTCTTGTGCATTGAGAACTGTGAATTATAATGGAATAATAATGTGGAACCAAACTGTAAATTCTCGACTAGTAGTTGTGAAAAATATAAGATTGATCCAGGAGTTAGATGGGAAATTTTCAATAAATAGTTATGAAAGATGTAAGATTGATTTGAGAGGCAAATGGTTAAATTCTTAATAAGCAATTGAGAAAATATAGTGTTAACCTAAAAGGGAAGAAAAAGGCCATACATATGTTTACTATAATTGAATGTGTGATGAGATGTGATATTGTAATTTGTTTGTGATTGATTATCACTAATTAATGTGATTACAAGAACTTGAAATGATTATGATAACTTGGTTGTGATTAAGCCTTGAAGGTTATTTATGAATGTGATGATCACTTGGAATGAGTGGTAAGTGATATTGGTTGAGATTATTTTATTTTATGATACAAGACATGGAACCTAAGTCATGTGCAGGTGAATCACCAATTCAAGTTATGGTTTTACATATTTCAGAAAATTCAAAAAAATGGGTTTGCTAATATTCTTTAGTTTAAATTCTAAATAATCTATGATTCTTAAGTAATTGTAGATATATGCTCATTGAGTTTACGTAACTCATTCTGTTTTAATTCCAATATTTTTAGGTTAAAATAAGTACCTTTGAGTTTTGTTATACCCATGGAGGATCAAAGCCACCTTGCAAAGAGATTTGATAGTTGGAATTCCACTTTAAGTTGGGATTAGTTTTTAGAAGAATAGAAATGTTATTGATTCATCAATTGAAGTATTGAATTGGTTATATGTGTATAAGTTTGAGACTTGTATATTGTCATGTGTATATGACTCTATCGTATCTTGATAAAATAGGTTTCATATTATAAGAGTATGTGACCCTTGGAAAGTATCTAAAAATAGGGGATATTCTATCCATTTTTTCATAAAAATTTAAAATAAATTTTCAAGTCCCCCTAAAATTTGAAAACTCCCGTTAGTTAGAAAGGGTAAAAAATTATTAAAGCTTATAGAAATTGGTAATGGAATTCACACCGGTCATGATCAGAACAAGTCATGACATAACCATACCTATGGTATGTGATAGTAAAATGCATGGTTGATATGTATAGTATCTCACATGGTTGATGCTTATGGTATCTCAACATAGTTGATACTTGTAATGTCTCATCAGGGTTAATGCTTATGATGGTTTAATGCATATTTGTGCTATATAGGGGAAAATATGCATCCGTTGAATGACTTATTCCTAGGGTGGAATAAATAGGGCAAGATCGAAGTTACAAGAAGGGAATCTGAGTGCCAACTATATTCATTTAGCTTAATAACTTGAATAAGTATCATTTTAAAGAAAATATTATTAAGAATTTACTATGTGATAATTGATTAAATGTATCAATACATACTTGAATTTTTATGATGAAAACTTTCTAGGAAAAGTAGGAAGTAGCCATTCACCAAGTAGTTTTAATACTCACACTCATGTGTATTGTTTCCTTTGTAAATATTGAGCATGGTCCCAAAGAGATAAATTAACATATGTATTGGATCCCTTTCCCACTCTATAAAGATGCGCCAAAAGAATAGTTTATAAGATAGTTTGATTTATTTTGTGAGGAGTTATCCTCTTCAAAATATTATGCATACACTAACAACAACATATTTTATATACTTTCTAAAACTTCTATATATGTTTTTCTTATTATACATATTAACATAAATTGGTTTCACTTTCATCTAAGTATTTTAGTACTTATATAATCGCAAGTATTTTTCCTACTATATATAATGGCAAAAGTAGTGAGAAATTTATAGAGTGTCAAGACTTATAAAGATATTTAGGCCTACACTAATTAGATATTTTTAATGCTAAGTTTAAGTGAAATACTTAAAACTGCCAATTTCAGAATCTTGTTCTATGTAATCTCAGGTTTTGAATTTTTGTAACGATCATATGATTGAAAAATACTATGAAACACCATAGATATGTTATTTAGGATGTTTGTAAGCTTTGGTAGCAATTGAAGTTGATTTGATTGCTTAAATGATTGTTTTGATTTTACAGCTCCAATGTTGTTTAAATTTGGCAACTTTATGTTTATACCTTTGGTGCATAGGAAAACCCATGAAATTAATTGTACAACAATTGAATTATTCATTATTTAACATATTAGGAATGTCATAGTAAAGTTTAGTACAATTGGCTTCCATTTGAGTAATAAAAAGTGGTTTGAATCATAAGTATGGTGAATTCTAAGGTGCCCCTAGTGGTACCAAACCCGGGGTGGTGTGGCAAAATACAGGCCATTGGATGAGATTACTAAGTCAATGCTAAGACTTTTGTAATCTCATCCAATGGTTTGTATTTTGCCACATCACCCCGGGTACCAAACCCAAGGGGCACCATAGCAAGCACCTCATAAGTATACATATGTTACCCTGTTTCTAAAACTCTTATTTGGGTTTTGTATGAACAATATCCATGGGAGTAAAAGTTGCAAAATAATTGATGTTTCATGTATAATATTATATTGGGATTGTGAGGACAAATTGTAATATCACAAATTAAATCTTTATAAATTTTAATGCTTACAAATATTTATTTAATTAATTAATATTTAAATTTTTATAAATTTCAATATTTGCGATTACCTATTTTTATTTAATATTTATTTGATTAAAATTTAATTTTTTATAAATTTCTTTTCTTTTAAAAGATTTTGAAATATTAAAATAATATTGATGATAATATTTGAAATATATTTATTTTTATGATAATTATTAATTTTAGATTTGATTAAAATAATTTTATAAGAAAAATTCTCATAAATTGAGAAATAATTTTTAGTGAGTAGGAATGTATGAATTTATGAAATAATTTGTAAATTTGATACACTATTTTTTAGAATTATGAAAGTTTAAAATAATTATTTTTAAAATTTTAAAATTTATCAAATTATTGAAAATATATAAATATTTATGTATTGAGAAAAGAATTAAAAATAATGGAGTTGAGATCATAAATAAGACTAGTTTTATAACTGAGTTGCTAAAATATATTGATGGTTAGCATGAATTTTGAGTTTTAAATGAAGAGTTAGGATTTATTGTATTAGGAGATTAACGGTCAAGATTAAAATGTAGTATGGGCTTACCTTGGATTGCAACACATGGAAGTAAAACTCGTATCTTTCTTTTATTAAAATTTTCTGTTTCTCCCTTTTTATTTTACTTAACCACATCAGCCTTTCTTCTCTTTTTATGGTGAACGGCGCCTTCTCCCTATGTTTGGCTTTATCGAGCTCCCCGTTTCTCTGCACAAACCTACTGCCCCTTCTCCTTCTCCCTCTCTCCACACCGCCTCACTTTCTCCCAATTCAGCTAGCTTCCTTCCCTTCCTCCCATTCTCCGCCGCAGCACTGCCACCTTGAGAGTGCTACTATCGCGTGCAGCGCCTTACCAAGAGTTGATTTCTGACAAGGTAAGGATAGCTCAGCTCGACAACAACAAGCACGAGTCTTCTTCCTTACGCCGGTGAGTGCTCCCTTCTCGGCCATTACTGTCTGGCAAGTAACTCATCCAGCTCGCGGCAGTTGAAGGTTGCTAAATGGAAGTTGTCTAAAGCATCATTAGAAGGAAGAAGAAGCAGGGCATCGGCTCTAGTTTCGTTCTGCTATTTTGGCATTGCCGCTGCCTCCGTTGGACTCCTTCAAGGGCAGTGAGTGATGTTAGAGCATAAACAAGTTCAATATTATAGCTTATAAAAATTCATGATAGAAAATCCCTAACTTACATAAGTCTTTAAACAAGTTTTGCATTTTACAATAAACTGTGTATTTGAGACTTTAAATTAGGGAGAATAAAACATTAGAATAGTAATTTATAGGGAAAAAAGGGAAATAAATAGTTAGTGATGGTATACCTATGCTCAACCTTTTAAATTGATGTTAATAAAAAGAAGAAAGGGGAAGGATAGGTTCAGTCGCTTAGTAAATTCTAGCAAAAAATGACTTAAAAAATGAGTACATATCTCTTTAAATGTTAATTTAACTAATGTTAAATGTACTGTATCACTTGTGTTCTTTAACCATATAGTTATATTATTGTAATACCTTATGAATTAACTAAATGATAGATTATATATTTATCTTGGGTCCAAGAAGTGATTGTGTGATTGAGTGATCTATTTAGTTGCAATGTGGAATGATACATAAAAGTGTAATTGTTAATAATTAAATTTATACAATGAAGTACATACACTTCCTATGCAGTAATAATTAAATTCTTGAAGAATATACCATGAAAGCATATCCTTGTCATTAGAACTGAGTTGCAATATAGGCTAAGTATATGTATATATGTGTGTGTAATTAAATATTATAATTGTATTGGATGGGATGCCATGAATAAAAAGTATAGGACTATTGTTTGATATGATTATTTATTGATTTGATAATTTACTTATTCCTGAAATGTTGAGAATTATAATTAAAATGACCATTATATTATTATTTGGAGAAGAGAATGAAATTGATGATGGAATGGAGACCTATTACGATATCTTAAGATTAATAGGGAAATATTGGAAAGCAAGTATATAGTTTTATAAAGTAATATGAACAAAACTTTCTTAAAGCACAAAGTCATAATATTTTGACTATTCCATACTCAGTTTAAATAATCTCATTCTATCACTTTATTTGAATAACTGGTATAACATGGATAAAATAATAATTTGAAGTTCTAAAAATACGAAGTCACTATACTTAGAATATATTTATCTCATAAAAGTTAATATCTTGGTGTTTGAAGTTGATCTAAGTAAATCTTGAACTATGATGTTTGAATGTGAAACTTATGTAGAAAATATAAGAAGTTGATAATAAGAGATATTATCATATTATCATTTGAAAATGGGATTATTAATACTTGGAAAGAAAAAGAAATAGTATTCATGTATTCATAATATTATTGTTGTATATGGTAAATTAGAAGGATAAAAGGAAGACAAGGATGAACCACTCTAAGCTCCTATACTGGATGCAACTCATTAGGTGAGTATATATTTCATTATTGAATTTATCTTAATAATAAATGACTTAAATATGGTAAATTGTATTCTTCTTATTAGTAGTATAGATTTCAAATTCATATGAATGTATATATATTCATATTGTAAACTTAGCTTTATGATATAAATGTAATTAGTTGTTAAGCAGGTGTTAATGATTACAGCGTGCAATAGAAGCATAATAGCGATGTTTCTAACTATTAATAAATGTGATTGAGTCTCAAAGATGTTTGTATGTCATGGCTATATGGGTGAACATGACTAAATTTTATATTTGTTGTATGCTTGATATTGTTCTATAAAGAATTAGTTATCTTGTACTAATGGCCTTATAATTAGTTATGATATGAGAGTTGAACTCTTTTGTATATATTACTTATGAATCATGCCAATGGCAATATTGAAAATTGTGAACAGTGATAGAGTTATGATGCAAAAACCAAAAGGAAAATTCCTGACAAATAGTTATGAAAGACATAGGATCAATCTAGAAGCCAAATAAGAAATTCTCAACAAACCATATGAGAATGATGTAAAAATGATCAGGAAATCCAAAAAATGGATACAAGCATTTATAAATGATTACATGATGTGATGTAATACTAGAACTTTGCTTGTGCTTGGATATCACTATTTGACATGATTGCAAAAACTTGATGTGATTGTGATTATTTATTTATGTTTGAGCTATAATAATTATTTGTGATTGTGATGTCTACCCAGAATGAGTAGTATGTGATATAATAATGATTTAGTATACTAGCAAATGGTTGAGAATACTATGATCTACGATATGAGATAGGAAATCTAGTTGTGTATAGGTGCAAACTTGATTTAAGGTTTAGTGCTATGTAATTCAGAGATGCAAGGAAATGGGTTTGTGATTAGTTTTAGCTTAAAACATGATTAGTATGTAAATTTACAAATATATAAAGTTAATCTCCTGTAAAGTAGTGGTAGATGTATACTCACTAAGTTCGTATAACTTACTCTAATTATTTTCACTATTTTTAGGTTAAGAAAGCTATCTAAGTAATTTTTCATGGATGGAGAATTAAAGACCGCTTGATTAAAGGATTTGCTAGTTAGGTTTCATTTGGAATTAAAATTAACTTTGAAGATAGAAATGTTGTTAATTTAGTATTAGAAGTGTCAATTTGTTCTTCTATGAATAAATGTGAGTTTGTATAGTATAGTGTAAAAGTTTATTGCTGCCACATTTGAGAAATATACAAGTGTTGTATTTTAGGTGTGTGGTCCTTAAGAAGTGCCTAAAAATAGGTGAGATTCTATTTAATTTTTTGCAAAAATTTAAAATAAATTTTCAAGTCCCTTTAGAATTTAGAGATTCTTGTTAAATAAAAAGAGTAAAAATTTGTTAAATCTTGTATAAACCAATAACGGGACCACGCTAATCATGATCAAGTTAGGTCATGACATAAATTTTGTCAAAATTTTGAATTGGTTTGATAGCTTCTAAAGGTATTAAATTGTGACATATACAAATTATTTAACATCTTTTGAGTAATGCTAAAAAATTTTGAAGGTATAGGATAAATGATGATATGGGAACCATGTTACTAGTTATTTACATGTATTATGTATCGTCACTAATAAAGATGAGAAAGTTACTTGTTTCAACCTTGAATAACATTATATATATTCAAAGAAGTTAAGCGCATGTTAGTTTGGAAATTATGTTAAAAGATTAGTAAAAACTTCACTGAAAAGATTTATATATTATCTTTGAATATATTATTAAGAGATGACAAAATATAAATATGTATAAGAATAACTAGACTTTGTGGCATAGTTAGTACATTAATCATACCTATCTTTATAAACATTGTACAAAAAGGTTATAATAAATATAGTAGAGTTAAACTAATCAATTTTTATTCATATTGATGTTTTATGTTGTTTATTGTTCTGTCTTTGATTTATTATGAGAAGAATTCCATAGGAAAGGAAAGGTAAAGCCACCCGCTAAATATATTAGTACTGAAACATTCTATTGTTAATCCTTTGTTTATAGATTCTGAAAATGGTTCACCTAAGCATAATTAATATCTATACCAAAACCCTTCTAACACCATGAGGTACTTTCCTAATCATATTTCAATATAGATTCCATATGTCTACACAAGGGCCTTATATTGACTATTTTGTTGACCTTAGAAGAATAAATTTCGAGTTAAACCCTTTTGTGATAAATCTTAAGTTGCCAAATCATTTATAAGGGGATATATCAAGTAGTTTTAGTTTAGTTGATATGCCTCTGCATTCCCTATTTATAGAATTGGATCTTAAAGAGGATCTTAATTGGCCATAAGATAGTTCAAATTAGGAGTCTTTTTGTATTTAATTTTATTTCTATACATTAGCTTTTGTATCTTTATAATATTTTAAAACTTTTATATAAACCTTTTCATATATATATATAAATTATGTTTTGCTTTCAAGTGCATGTGCCATAAATTTTATTTTCCACCAATATCTATTATTATTTGTAATAATGTTAAGTAGTAAAGAGTCAGAAGTATTTTAAAAAAGCTTGTAAAGACATTCTACTAGTAAATTAATACTAATCAAATGTCTTTATGCCATTCATAATATCTAAAAATTGAGTCATGATAGCATAGTTTATGTTTTTCATGATTGATCTAAGATAGTGGTTGTAGCTTAACTTGGCAAATTTGATTGCTATAACTAATGCAAAAAATTGGTCTTTAAGTTAGGGTGTTGTTGTTTAGTTCATGTGACATTAGAGAAATAAGGCAGTCTTTAACCTAGATTTTGTTTTTCTAACTCATTCAATCCTTTATATTGAATCTTTTATTAAAAACTTCACAACTGCTATACAGATGTTACAATTTGAGGAAGTGCAATGCTTTCCACAAATTGAAGAAGTTCATTAGCATAATCCTTTTAAGGGTTGGATAAAAGTGAACAATGATAGGATTATGAATCCTCTTTCTTCAAAAGCTAGTTATGTTGGTTGCTTCAAAACTATAAAGAAGATTGGATTTTATGTTTTATTAAAAATATTGGCTGTTGTGATATTTATTTATTAGAATTGTAAGGTGTTATTAAAAGCTTAACTTTATTAGGGGTGAGCAAATTTTTTGTATTTCAAGATAACTAACCACTAGAACTTAAAAACACACAAGTAAATCTAGATAAGAAATTACTTTCAATTGATATTAAGATGATATTATAGGAAAGTTTTATATGTTGTTGGAATTGAATGTTTATATATAAATTGTATCAAATTGAAATCCAACTGAAAATTATTAAAAATAGATGAAATGATGTTATTTTGTAAACTTTAATATACCTTAGGCAAAGCACTTCCTACTTCACATTCTAAAAGCCCACCTTCATTTCACCCTAACACTGTTAACCTTGCCTTTCTCCTTCTCTCACACTTTCTTCAACTTCAATTGTGATTTTTACTCAACAGTAAAATTCTTCACTTTAAGCACTTTGCAACTATGATAAAATGCCTTCTTAAACTTGTAATACTTGGAGTTAATATTTATAGTTTTATAAATTTCAATACTTATGAATGTTTATTTTATTTATTCCAATAATGGTTTTAAATTTCTATTCTTTTATTTAACTAGCTAGAGTTGGTTATAGGTTTATTTAAATATTTTCTATAATAATTTTTCTTACAAGTTAAGAATAATTTTAATAATTATAAGTATAAAGATTTATAAAATTAATTATCTATATTTGATAAATTATTCTTAAGAAGATTGAAATATTTATTTTATTTATTTGGTTAATATTTGATTTTAAATTTCTTGTACTTATTAAATTTTTGAAATATTAAAATAATACTAATAATAATATTTGAATTATATTTATTTTTATTTGGTTAGTATTTATATTTATTTTTATTTGGCCTGTATTAATTTGAGATTTATTTAAATATTTTCTATAAGAATTTTCTTATAGATAGAAAATAATTTTAATAATTATGAGTGAAAAGATTTATGAAATTAAATATTTGAAATGAGTAAATTATTTTTAAAAATTGTGAAAGTTTGAAATAATTCTTTTAGAACTTTTAAATTTATCGGGCTAGTACAAATATATATATGTATGTATTAGGGGAGGATTGAAAATATATGAGATGGAATTGTTAGATAAAATAAAATTGAGTTTTTAAAAGAAATGAAAGGCTAAGATTCAATGAAGGAAAGTTAAGTAGTTAAGATGAATGATTGAGATTTAGGTTTAGAATAACTAGTGTACTCTAGTAATGCAAAATAAAAACTTGTAACTCCTTTTTTAAGCATTTTGCCTCTCTCTTCTCCCTTTCATTGATTTTGGCTACTCCCCTTCTCTTTTCTTTTTTCCTTTTTCTTTTTCCCTTCTTTCTCTCTCTTCATACCTAGTAACTCCTATTTCTCATTCTTCCTTTCTTATTTCTCTCCCCCAATGTTTGCTTTGGGTGCCATTATTTCTCCTTGTCACACTGCTAACCTTGGCTGCTGTCGACATCCTATCACTCTCTCTTTTCTTCTTTGTTGCTACTAATTTGGATGGTGGTAGGGAGAAGGGGATCTTTTAGGCAAAACTTCCATTAATAAGCTAGTGTAGCTACAACTTTTAAAACCTTTTGTGGCCGGCATCAATACTGCCAACCTAGTTACTTCTTTATGGCACTTGGTTGCATAGATTTACACTTGAAAAAGCTATGAATTAGAAGGAGAAAGGTAGTGGAAACCTTTTTTATCCTTTGGTACGACATACTTTGATTTCTAACCACCGTCTACTATTTGATTTCCTGTATGCTCCCTCTTAGTTGCAACAAGCTCGAGGCGAAGGGAAGATCCTGAGTTATAATATTGGTAGTGGTAGGACGTTACTGCATTCTCTAGTGATTCCACCACTTTCTAAGGCTAGCAAGGCGCCAACGATCTCCATAAGTTATGGTGAGCTACCCTAAACATTCAAATTTTTATATTTTGCTAGATTTAAATGGGATTAGAGAAACCCATTTGTGTATTATGCTGATACATGATAAAAAAATTATATTTTTTATGTTGAAAACTGCTACAATGGTATGAATAGGGTAAATATGGTGTTATATACTTTAATATCTTGAAAGACTCATATATAACCTAAGAAATGTATAAATGTGTGAGATTGGGTGATTTTACTAAAATAGAGTGGAAAGAATAGAAAGGAAAGTGCATAGGTTTACAAAATAACTTGACTAAAGCAATATTGGAATATGAAGTTTTAGTGCTTTAATAGTTTTAGAGTTAATTCAAAAAAATCTTTATCTATGAAAACCTCTAAACCCTTATGATAATTTTAGGTATATGAGAAGTAATAATATCAAATATTAGTGTAAGACAAATAGATACCATGTATGGCATTAAATCCTAATATTTTATTTTGTATAGCTTTAAATAAAGAATCTCTATATTATGGTATATTTTGGATTTCGATGACCAACCTAAGAGAAAATGATAAAGTTACAATATAGTTATAATTAATTGTATATTATGGAGGATTTCTGATTCATGTATCTATTTTAAAAGATGAGTAAGGTATGATTTGGGATGTTAAAATATGAATATGTCATGATTAGAATTTGAAGTAGTAACCTTGGAAAGGAAATAAATGGTATCAATATTTATGGTTATAGTTTATTATTGTAAATTATGAAATAAAAAAATTGGAAAAGTGAAAGTAGAACACTTAGGAATTCTTAGAGTAAATAAGTGTTCTCAAGTGAGTATATATCTCACCCTACATTAAAGTTTTCATAGTATTATGTTTAAAAGTTATAATTTATGATCTTTATTAATGATACAGAATATATATATATTCACATAGCTATATCCATGTGTGGATTTTTAAAAGTAAAATTATATAGTTTGAAGTGTGATTATATCACCCTTGCAGCCATATTTGAGTGAAATGAAAATGATCTTTGCGATGAGAGAGTGTAGTTGTCAATTAGGTGGATATTGATTGACCTATGATGATAAATAACTACTTTGTGTTAAATTTGCATCGAATCTTATGCTATATAAAGTTGAGTTGTAATAAATTTATTATATAGCAAAATTATGCAATGGTGACATTTGAAATGAGAAATGTAATGAGGGTAATGATACACAAGCTGGAGGGAAAACTCTCAACAAATAGTTTGTGAAGGATACAAGATTGACCCAAAAATCAAAAGGGTGAATACATGTAGGCTATTATAAATGATCATGTGATATGATGTATTATTGGCACTTTTATGTGATTGGATATTATTGTTGATAAAATTACAAAAGCTCGATATGAATATGAAGATTTAATTTTAATTAAACCTTAATGGCTATTTGTGAATGTGATGACTACCTAAAATGAGTGGTGTAATATGGTAATGATATTATGTATTGACGACTAGTTAGGATTGCTATGATTTGTGATGTGAAATTTAGAATCTAAGTTGTGTGCAAGTAAACAATAAACTTGAGGCCTGGTTTTGTACATTTTAGAAACCTAAAGAGTTTGGTGTAATATCCTCAGTCAATATTTAAATTTTATAAATTTTAATGATGAAGAGAATAATTTTAATGAGTTCAAGTGTAGGGATTTATGAAACAAATTATTTGTCTTTAATAGATTATTTTTAAAAATTATGAAAAATTAGAATAATTATTTTTAAATTCTCAAATTAATGAGTTATTACAAATACATTTTATATTGATGGAAAATTTAAAAATAATCAAGTTTTAAATAAATTTAGTTCATGGAAATGAATTTTTTAGTAGGATGACTTATTATGATTGGATTTAAGAGATTTGGAGGGCCATGATTTTGGGTGTAAAATTTTCAATGCGCATGAGACCATATGATAAAAACTTATAGCTAACAATATTTTCTCTCTCCTCTCTCACCGACTTTCTCCTATTTCTTTTAAAATTTTGGTAGCTTTTTACACACACGGGGGCCCTTTTTTCCAAAATTTTCATTTCTCTCCTCCACCAACTTTTCTTTTTTCCTCTCTCTCCTCTCTTTCTCGGTTTTATTTGCATTTCCATTTTTCTTGTCCAGTCATAACGTCACTGTGTGAAGGTATCTCCATCGCGTGCACCTCCTTACAGAACCATCACTTGCCACCATGCTAAGATGCTCCGATGTGTCATCGTTCATCTACAACCGAGGAGCACAGCAGAGCAGTTGTGATGGCACCGAGAGTTCCATTTTTTGGCAAGTTGCTTTTTTGCCCAACCGCGCGGACACTTGATGGAGTGGTGTGATGCCGCCACTTTCTTCCCCTATTCTGCTCGGCTGTTTGTACCAGTAGGGGTGCTGAGTTGCATAGTACCACCCAGAAATAGAACTAACAGAACTACGAGGTTGTTGTCCTGCCGGTGAATCGCCAGAATATCGTCGCCGATGGCTAGAGTGGAATCTATACTGTGGGAGGTAAGCTCCTTGGAGCTTAAATTTCACTACTTGTGGGTAAATACATTTGTTCTAAAAAACTTATTGTTATATACATGTGTGTTTTGTGAAATCTGACGTGAGTTTAGAAAATAAAATAAATAAATAACATGTTATAGAATGTCAAAATATAATTAGTTAGGACTTGCCTAGATCATAAAAAAATATAGAAAATTCGTTTATGAGCATTTTAAGTATGTAATGATAGTTCAGATTATTATAAAGGAATCTGCCTAGATAATTTTGAGATATATAATGAGGTATAAGAAAAAACATGAATATCATATTGTGAGATAATGAGTTAAGAATTTAATGATTAATCTCATAAAATGATGATAATGAACTATCCTTATGACATAAATGTAATATTTGAAGCTTGATTTGGAGAAGTTCTTATTTATGAAAGCTTTTAATTTTCTTCTGATAATCTCAAGGGTTTGCATTTGATTTAAGAAAAGCTATGTTCTCATATACAATGGAAATATAATAATGCTTTGAAAATGAAGATTTTATTGGAATGTTCTATGAACATAAATTTATCAATAGTTATATATTTTAGAAAAGTCCAATTTTAAGGCAATTTTGAGATATAAAAGAATATATGAGGAAAAACATGATTTTGTACTGTAAGATGATAAAATGAGGATTGTGGCATTCTTATAACATATTCCAATGTTTTATACTTTGCTCAGTAGATCTTATTCTATTATCCTATTTGAAAAATAGATATAATATTAGTGAAATAATCACCTGGGACTCTAGAATATTGGTTAGTATATGTAAAAATACTTAGATTATAAAAAAATTAGAATTTTGGGTGTTTGATGTCACAAGTCCTAATTAGCGAGTAAAAAAAGCTAACAAATTATGATAACGGCATTGTTATGATTTGGATAAGAAATTATAATATTTAGAAACATTATAAATGATACCTTGTGTTTATAAATTTATCATTGTAATTTCTAATTAGGGAAAAGAGGACCACTTCAAATTATTACAAGGAATACACATCACCAAGTAAGTATATATCTCACCACTAAACTTTCATTTAAATAAAGTATTATTTAAATATTATAAATTATATTTTTCCTTATTGATAATATCGACTCTATATTCTTGTATATGTATTTATACTCATGCATAAACTCAAATCTATGGTATATTAAAGAAATATTATTAGTTTAAAGTGCACACCAAAAGCATGATAGTAGTGTTTTTATTGATAAATTGTGCTTGAGTTCAATGATATCTATGCGTTATTGTCATATAGGAGTACACAACTATTGTTGTATATCCATGCATAAATTGCTATTTGCTTGGTATTGTCTAGTAATGAATTAGTAATTTTGGCATTAAAATTATATAAATGATCATATGTAAGAATTGAGTTCTCATGTATATTATCTATTGGAAATTGTGAATTGTATTGGGTATTGATATTGGAAACTATAAATAAAGATGGAGCTATGATGTGAAAGTTAAATGGTAAATTCCTGGCAAAACAGTTATAAAGGATATAAAAATTGATCTAAAAGCTAGATGGGAAATTTCTGGGCAAGTAGTCGTGAAGGATGCAAGATGGACTTCAGAACTAGATGAGAAATTCTCGATGTTCAATTAAGAAAAATATATAATTGACTTGAAATTAAAAAGTGACCAAAAGCAGCTACATGTATGCTTACTATAGATGGATATGTGATGTGATGAAATATTATAATTTGTTTGTGATTGATTGTGATTGTTTAATATAATTGTAAGAACTTGAATTAATTGTGATTATCTAATTGTGATTAAGCCTTAAGGGTTGTTTGTGAATGCGATGCCTACCCAGAATGGGTAGTATATGATATTGAGTACTAACGGATGCTTGAGACTCTTATGATTATGATGTGAGAAATAGAATTTAAGTCACGTGCAGGTAAACTTCCATTTTAGGGTATAGTTTCACATGTTTAAGAAATTCAAGATTTGGGTTTGTTAATAATTTCTAATTTAGTATATGATTATTTAAGAATTGATCACCTGTATAATAGTGGTAGATGTATGTTTACTGAGTTCTTATGACTCACTTTATATCACGACCCACTTTTGATTGTGACTAGTGTGGATTCCATTACCGATTTTCACAAGTCTTATCAAAAGTTCACTTTTTCTATCTAACAAGAATCTCCAAATTTTAAGGGGATTTTTAAAATTTTACTGTGAATTTTAGCAGAAAAATAGACAGAATCTCCCTTATTTTTGGACACTTTCCAAGGGCCATGCATCCTATAACTCAGAACCTGTGAATTTTCAATTATGACATATTCAACATACACACTCTACAATGTAATTTTACACTTACACAGATATAATCAATTCAACACATCATACATAAAATTATCATCACAATCATCCACTTATATTTAATTTTAATCCAAAACGATCCCCAACTGTCAAATCTCTTTTGCAAGATGGTCTTGGATCTCTATGGGGGTAACAAGTGCAAATATGCTCATCCTAACCTATAAAACATTGAAGATATAGCAAAGTAAGTCATAAGAATTCAATGAGTATATATCTACTAATATTTTGTAGATGATTAGTTTTGTATATAATGTTTACACATTAATCACATACTAATAAACCCAATTCTTGGATCTTTGAAATATGTGAAACCATGATCTAAATGAGAGTTCAACTACACATGACTCAAACATGAAGGTTTAAATTATTTGTTAGAACCCATTATTATACACTACCCATTCCGAGTAGGCTTCACACTCACAAGCAGCTATTAAAGCTCAAATACACACAAATCATCGTAATCACATCAAGTTTTGGCAACCATGTCAAGCAATGATATATAAACATAGAAACTCCAATATCATAAAATATCATGTAATAGTTACGATAGCCATTCATGTAGCCACTATCTCATTTCAAGGCTATTTCTATGCTTTCTTAGTTATTTGTTAGAAATTTTCAATCCGACTCTCAAATCAATCTCGTATTTTCCCTAACTGTTTGTCTGGAATTTTGCATCTGGCTTTCAAAGCATCATTTCAATGCCATTAACAGTTCTTGATATCAATACTCTAACATAGTTTATAATTTCTAATGCCATCCATCATAAAATGCATAGGTAGTATATACATGAGAGTTTAACTCTCAAATTACATTTCATACTATACTTCCTAACATACACGTGACAAATAGTTCAATGATAAACATTCAGTGATCATTATTAACATTATCATACTTCCTTTGCACATTTTAATTAACTATCAATCATTTAACAGCTAATTATTCTTATACCAAGAAGTTGAGTTTATATATATAAATGTATAAAAATGAACTTGAATATGAAAGGAAGAATACAATTCATAACATTTAAATCATTTTTTTATTCAAATAAAAATAGTGGTGAGATATATGTTCACCTGACAGGATTGTCCATCTACTTCATCAAGTTCCAAAACTTCCACCAATATTTTTCATTTTCTTCCTATTCATAATTTATAAGAATAACTCATAAATAAATAAGAATTCCTAAATTTTTCTTCTTATATTTCCTTGTATTAACAAGTAATCTAGATATCGCACTCGCTTATCTTAGATTATATCTTTCTTTTAAGTCCTTAAAATTAACTCAATAAAATCAACCTATTCAAACGTCATATTTTAAGGGCTTACTTAGATCAATTCTAAATACCAATATATTAACTTCCATGAGATAGGTATACTAACTCAATATTTTAGATCCTCAAATTATTATTTTAATAGTGTCAAGACAATTATTCAAATAAAATGGAAAAGTGAGAGTTTCTAGGCTAAACATAAAATAAATGAAATATTAAAACTTTTTTTGTAAGAATGCTATAATCATTTTATTTTAACATCTTATAATATAGATTGATCATCTTCTTCTCTTGTATCATCATGTAGTTCAAAAATATTTTTAAGGAACTCTCTTCAATATATAACTACCAATGAGAATATTATCGTATTATAAAAATTTTAGAATCAAGATCAAATAAATGAAATAATAAAAACTTGGTACCATAATAAGTGTCCATTTAATCCAATCCCTATATCATTACTCTCATATGTCCTTGGAACTATCATAAGGACATTAGAAGCTTTCATAACTAAGAATTTCTTCAAATTAAGTTTCAAATATTATGTATATTGATATTGTCACGAGAACATATCTTTATCATCATTTTATGAAACTAACTATTAATTCTCCCCTTTTTTTGTATGTATTATTATGGATATCAAATGCACATAAAGACATAGTTCTTCTTCAAATCACTTAACACAGCAGAAGTCAAAGGAGCTTCTTTGAGTTCATTTGCCTAAAACACATGAAGGTGCAGCTGCTCACTTTGCTCCCCTATTATTATTTGAATGCCTGATCATCGCTAGAGTTGTGAAGAGCACGTGGAGGAGCTTGAGCAGCTCTCGATTGCTGGATGTAGAAGCTCTATGATCGTGGCTTGCCATCCTTCCATAAATGCTTTCAATAGTTCTATAAGCAACAAAGCAACCAAGGTACTGAAGACCAGTTATTGTGCTGGTACTGTTAATGCCAACAACAAAAAACACTAACCACGACAATAATAACTACATGGAAATGAAGAAGGATAGAAAGAAAAGAAAGGAAACTCACGAGTTGCTAGTTAGGATAATTCACCCAAA